>WOXC01010453.1:0-203686 GCA_011680675.1 Gymnobelideus leadbeateri
CACTGAATGACCATATTTACCCCTGAAACAAAATACTCAGTTTTGCTGGGTAGGTGACCCTTGGGTTCATTCCCAGTTCTTTTGCCCTCTGGAATATCCTATTCCATGCCCTTCGATCCCTCGATGTAGAAGCTGCCGGTTTCTGGGCTATTCTGATTGTGTTTCCACAATATTGAAATTATTTCTTCTTGGCTGCTTGTAGTATTTTCTCCTTGATCTGGGGATTCTGGAACCTGGCTATAATATTCCTGGGAGTTTTCTTTTTGGGATCTTTTTCAGGAGGTGATCTGTGGATTCTTTCAACCTCTATTTTGCCCTCTGGATCTAAAACATCAGGGCAATTTTCCTTGAGAATTTCTTGAAGGGTGATTTCTAGGTTCTTTCTTTGATCATGGCTTTCAGGTAGTCCAATAATTTTTAAATTGTCTCTCCTGGATCTATTTTCCAGGTCAGTGGTTTTTCCCATGAGATATTTCACATTGCCTCTAATCTTTCATTTGTTTGGATCTGCTTAACATCATCTTGAGTTCTCATAAAGTCATTAGCTTCCATTTGCTCCAGTCTAACTCTGAAGGAATCAATCTCCTCAGTGAGCTTTTGAGATTCTTTTTCCATCTGGCAAATTCAACTTTTTAAGGCATTCTTCTCCTCATTGCCCTTTTGGGCTTCCTTTGCCATTTGAGTTAGTCTATTTTTTAAGGTGCTGTTTTCCTCAGTCAGGCTGTTGACCCTCATTTCATACTTTTCCTGCATCCTTCTCATTTCTCTTTCCAATTTTTCCTCCACTCCTCTTATTTGATTTTTAAAGTCCTTCTTAAGGTCCTCTATGGCCTGCAACCCACTCATGTTTTCCCCTGGGGCTTTTGGAGCAGGACTTCTGACCTCACAGTCCTTTTCCTGCTCTATGCCCCCAAAATAGGAGTCTAGGGTTGCATTTTTCTGTTTCCTTTGCCTTGGCATGTTGCCACTTAATTGCTTGACTTTTGGGCTTGTTGCCACACTATGGCTTTAAGGCCAGATAGAGGAATTTTCGTCCCGAACGTGTGGGGGCAACTTCCGTTTCTGGCAAGCTGTAAACCCACCCACAACTTCCACCCTAGATCACAATCCAGATCCAGGGAGGTTAAAGCAAGAGTGATTACCTCCCAAGACTGATCGCTGGATCTCCCCACGATTTGTAGGCTGGGAGCCGGAAATGCCTATGAAAACTACATAATGGAGTGTCTCCTCAGAGGCTTCTAGCCCCCAGGGGAGGGAGCTGACGCATTCCCCAAATACAGGTCCCAAAGTCCATAGGACACTAACCTCTTACTTTGTCCTAGGCAAGTCTATGTTGATAATTCTGGCGTCTCCACAGTTCCTGGTGTTCTGGGGTTCCTCCAGCCGGCTGCTGGCCCTGCCGCCCTGGGGCTAAAACCTCGGCTCACAGGGACCTGGGCTCGGCTCCTGAGCTCTGCGTGCTGCCGGCTCCCAGACCGCTGCGCTGGTCCTTCCTGCAGGGTGCTGGGCTGTCCTCAGCGGGAGGTTAGCTTCTCTGTGTCGTTCTGTGGGTGCTGGGGCTCCAGAAGTTTTTCAGAGTCCTTTTTTACATAGTTTGTGGAGAATCTGGGGGCAGAGAGGCTTGGACGAGCTGTTTCTACTCCGCTATCTTGGCTCCGCCCCCCAGAAAATGTACTATTAAGGAAATCTCCCACAAGGAAGCCTATACCCAACTTAGGAACTCTGATTCCCAAGGCTAGAAATGCCAATTTCTCAAGATTAATAGTTACTAACTTATGCTCAGAGAAAGAAACAAAAAGATAGCAAAAAGCCATGGACTCAACTCATCTAAGCAAGCCCACCCTAATACTGTTATATGCCATCTTTGTTACCAGAGGAGGAAAAATCTTCACCCCACCTCCTCAACTAGAAGTCCAAAGGAAAAGAAGCATAGGCAAGGGGGTGGGGGGAATCCAAAAGAAAAGAAAGGGATGGAATCATTTCTACCACTTTTATAAAACACAACCCCCAACTGAGTCCCTGAGAACCGACAGGAGATCCCTATGCCATCCCAGAAAGGTAAATGTCTCTCAGAAAGGAGTCAAAATATATATCCAGTCCCAATGGACATGTCCTAGTCCAACAAATGAGGGGTGAGGGACTCACCTGGTCACCCCTGCTACATATAAGTTCTTTATATAAAAATATAAACAAAGGACAAAATATGGACCATTCAGCATTCATAGGATGCTGCCTCTGCAATATTCATGGCAGCTCTTTTATTAGGGATTTGGGGCAACTGTCTCTCAGCTAGACACAAACGAGACAATAAGGGGCAATGATGAGCAGTCTGGTGGGTATATGGGATGTTATAAAGGTTTCTGTGAGGTTTTCACCAAATGACTTCAGCTAGAGAGAAGTTCAGCAGACTCATACTAACTGATCATCCCTGATCCATATATGATGTAACTTTCTCCACCCATGCTTCTGTTATCCCTCTAACATGGCATCATCTTCCTGATGCCATTGTCCTCTTGGAGAACAAAGGACAAACCACACAACAGTACAAGATAAGTTATTCATTTACTTCTGGCTTAGGAACCAAAAGAATAATTCTATGGAGGAAAAGTATTTCAGTTCTTCAGACCAAACCCCACTATGTTCTCTTCGATTTAGTGACTCTGGCCTCCTTGAAGTTCTTTGAACAAGATATTCCAGGTTCTTCCCATCTCCAGGAATGTTCACTGGCTGGTCCTCATGCCTGGAATGCCCTCCCTCCTCATCTCTATCTCCTGGCATCCTTCATGATTCAGCTAAAACCATACCTTCTGCAGGAAGCCTTTCCCAATCCTACTTAATTCTAGTGCTCTCCCTCCCTTGTTTATTTCCCATTTATCCTGTCTATAGCTTGTTTGTACAAGGCTATTTGAATGTTGTCTTCCCCCAGTAAATTGTGAGCTCCTCAAGGGCAGGAACTGTTTTTTGCTTTTGTTTGTATCCTCAGTGCTTAATATAGTATCTGGAATATATGGTGCTTAATAAAATGTTTGCTGACTGACAAAAATAACTACAAGGTGTCCCAAAATTCTTAGTGCAGATTTAAGCTATTGCCATTAAAACTTAAAACTGTAGTAAGACTTTTATGATCCTGTATAGGCTCACTTCCCAACCGGGAAGTGGCAGAAGGTTTTGCCATTTTTTAAGGGGACATAAAACACCATTCTGTATATATAACTATGAGCTAAGAATGAAAGTCAAGTCTAACAGTATAATTTGATAATTTATTAGTGCCATTCATTAAATGGTAATTAACTAATTATTAATCAGGTGGGTTGCCCAAATGAGGATTTAGCAACCTCCAGTTTTGAGGCAACAGTGCCCTGCAAATCAGGAGATAGGTTCTAGTTGAAAATATATACTCTAGCCATGTAATGTTGGTCAAATACTTTAACCTCTCTGAGGCTCAGGCTAATTATCTATAAACAAATTAGGCTAGATGATCTTCGAAGCTTTTCTGGATTTGGAGATTGTATGATCAGACATAGAATTAAATTAGAGTTAACTAGAGGAGAGAGAAAATGTATCTTTATAAGCAATAACTTATTGGGGGCAGGGGCAAAGGGGATTCCCAACACAATGGGCAAATCCAACTTTAATGGTGAAGCTTTATGTTAAGTGCAGTATTCAGTATAACCTACAATGATATTATACTGATAATTTACTGACTTCATCCTGTCTGGTTGTCACCTCAATGAGCAAGGCAAGACAATTGATTTGTGGGGCTGGAAGGCAGCAGCTGCTGCCAATCAACCTAATGAAGATGCTAAGTTTTTCTCCCACTATAAGTATGCCCACTTGCAGCAAACAAAAGCAAGGTAAACATAGCTTCTTTTGATACTAGGCTAGTTTTTATTTTCATTATGCCATTTGTGTTGCATGGTTTGGAAGGAAGGAGAGCAAGAGAACTCTTGATGCCTGAGTAATTCAGCTTTGAGGAGTGTGGTTACCCTGGTGTATTTCCTCAGAAGTCTATGCTTATGTTCCATTATGTTGTATATATCCCTGGAGAAATGGCTCTTAAACTGCTTGAGGTCTTAAGCACAGGACACACCACAGGGCTAGGTAGTGATAGTTCTGTGCCACAAGACCAATAAGAATTATGTACCATTTCTTTTTTCTCTGGCATGCCCACATCAGAGGTTGCAGGACCCTAACAGCAATTATTGGAATCCTTTCACTGGTAAGGAAAATGAAGCACTATTCAATTTTTCAGTTACATAAAGATGCCCTTTGACCCAGGAATAATACTACAAGTTCTGTACCAAAGAAATCAAAGAAAGAGAAAAGGGATCTATATGTATAAAAGTATTTAGAGAAGCTCTTTTTTGTGGTGATATAGAACTGGAAACTGAGAGGGACCTATCAATTGGGAAACAAACAAATTATATATGTGAGTGCAATAGAATACTATTGTGATATAAAAATGATGAAAGCGATAGTTTCAGAGAAACTTGGAAAAACATATATGAACTGATGCAAAGTGAAGTAAGCAGAACAAGGAACACAATGTATATGACAACACTATAAAGACAAATAACTTTGAAAGACTTAAGAGCTCTGATCCACACAATGACCAACTATGATTCCAAAAGACTATTGATAAAATAGGCCACTTGGTTCCTAATAGAGAGGTGATGGGTTCAGGGTACAGATGAACACATATTTTTTTGGATGTGACCAGTAAAGGAACTTGTTTTGTTTAAATATTTATTATAAAGGTTTTGATTTATTTTCTTTTTCTTGGTTCTTTTACCACTTCAGTATGAATTCATTTAACCTCTTTCTTAGTCTTTCTTAGTTGTTACCTCTAATTATTAGTGTTCTCTCTCCAGTCTTTCTTACAACATCCTTTTTGGTTGCAAGATCTGTTATTAGCATAGTAAAGTATATTAACAAAGAACAATATGTCTAATTCTCAACTTATTTAGCCTTTCCCTTATTTTCCAGTACTTAGCAGAGAGTAGGTACTTAATAAATGTTTATTGACTGACTGACCTAGACTAAATAATAGTGATAGACAGGGTTAGGAATATATATGAGGTACATGTGGCATGATCTTTGATCCTTCCAATTCCCTCACCTCCCATATAAAATTAGCTGTCAAGTCTTGTTGATTCTACCTCTATAATATCTTTCTTATATGTTCCTTTCTTTCTGTAACCCAGAGCCCAGAGCCTTAGCTCTGAATTTACATAGAATAGGTATCACTTTTGGGGGGTGAATTACATAATCAAATGATTTGGGAGGAAGGATAATGGGTTTGCAGTTAGAGAATCTTAGAATGCATCCCCCCTTCATCTTTGCTTTTCAGAATAGTTCTTTTCCCTCAAGAGTGATGTCAAGTATTACACTTTCAACATAGCCTTTCCTGTTACCCCTAGTTATTAATGTTCTCTCTCTCTTCAAAATATCTTTTATTTTCACATACAATATTGTATTCCCTTCCCAAGGAAAAAAATATAACTTAAGCTGCCTGCAATGTATAATTTTTTTCATTATTTTCCCAGTGCCTAGCATAGTTGAAGTTTTTGCACATAACAGTGGTTTAACAAATGTCTATTGAACTGAAAACTTAGAGGTGTCACATATAAATGTGTTCTGAATTGAAGAACTAAAAACTTTAATTATTGACTGAATTTTCCAGCATGTGGTATTTCTTAGACCTAGAACAATAGACTAAGCCTCTGGATTCTCAAAATCCATGAAACTTGTATAGATTTGGATTTTACACCCATATATACTCTAAGTAATCATCACATGCTAAGTTTTACTTATTGTCTCATGCTTTTATTTCTGTTAGCATTATAATTGGTGTTCACAATTACTAGATCCCTAACAGACAGCATTAAGGCCTAACCATGACAGAGAAGTCTTTTTTGTATGAAAGGACTGTTTTTCCTCTTCATTGTGTATATCAGCTAAAGAAAGACTTTTATAAGTTTATGGGTCCTTAATAAAAACATTAAAATAAGGGCAATAAAAATTTTTATTAGTCCTAGTACATTTTCTATATTAGAAGGATAAAATACTGTTAGTTAACTACTCATGAAATACTAATTTAAAAGAAAAATAAATGATGAGAGTAATCAAAGTTGTCCTAATTGACTTTTCATGGAAATTTTTTTCTATATAAAGTTGAGAATAATTTAGCCTAGCTTAGTCCACTCAGTTTTTTTTTTCGCACAAAAAATCTTTCATTGAATTTCAGAGTTGGAATGGACCTTGGAAGCTACTCATTCCACTTGCACCAGAAGGTCATTTACAACACACCTGAGAATGGTCATAAAAATTCTGTTTGACCACAACCCAAACTGGTAAATATCTACTAGATAAAGAGTAACAGAATGGGCTCTGGAACAAGAGGATCCAGGTTCAAATTCTGCTTCTTACACTACCTGTGAGACATTGAGCAAGTCATTCAACCTTTGGGACTTGGGCTCTTTCTTTGCAAAACCTAGGGGTTGGATTAGATGGACTCTGAGGTCCTTTCCAATTTTAAATCTATGATCTGATACTTACAATGTTCTTGATCTGATGATCCTATCCTCAGGGACCTTGCATACAATTGGGGGAATATACCATGTTCAAGTATCACAGAATCAAAGGTGTGGTAGGGACCTTATGCCATCTGATCCAAGCCACACCTAAAAAAAGAAGTCCTCTACAACATACTTGACACATGGTAATCTTGCCTTTCTTTGAAAACCTCCAATGTAGGGGAAATCACTATCTCTTGGAGTAGCCTATTTCACTTATGGCCAGATATATGTGTTAAGAGGTTATGTTTTTAATGCTTTCCATCTCCAGAGAGAGAAGTAATAAACTCTGAGTACAGACTGAAGAATACTTTTTTCATTTTATTTTTCCTTGATTCTTTTTTTCTATGTAACTAATATGGAAATATGTTTTGCAAGACTTAACATGTACAATTGGTATCACATTGGCTGCCTTCTTGTGGTGAAAGGACTTAAGGGAGGGAGAAAACTTGGAATTCAAATTTTTTTTCTTTATTAATTTGTTGGTTTACTTTTAGTTTACAAGATTCAGTTCCCCAGTTCTTTGAGTTTCAAATTATCTCCCCTCCATCCCCTTCCCCCTGCCATGGAAGCATACAATGAGATATAGAATCTGCAGATACTTTCACATCAGACATTGGTCAGGTTGAAAAGAAGGATTGTAACTGATGGAATGAACAATGGGAAAGAGGAAACCAAACCAAACAAGAAAGAGAAAGAGAGCAGGTAATTTGCTTCAATCTGCATTCAAACTCTATTCTTTCTGGTTCTTTCTCTGGATGTAGACATCTCTCTCCATCATGAGTCTTTTGGAATTTACTTGTAGCCCTGCATTTCTGAGAAGAGTCTGGTCTATCAAAGTTGGTCATCACACAAATGTTGTATCTGTAATGGTGTATATATTTTTCCTGGTTCTGTCTTCTCACTCAGCATCAGTTCACATAAGCCTCTCCAGGTAGATATGAAGTCCATCTGCTCTTCGTTTCTTATGGCGCAATAGTATTCCATTACATTAATATACCATGAATTGTTTAGCCATTCCCCAATCGATGGCCATCCCCCTAATTTCCAATTCTTTGCCACCACAAAAAGAGCTGCTATAAATATTTTTGTACTTATGGGTCTTCCTCCCACTTCTGTGATCTCTTTGGGATACAACCCTAGAAGTGGTATTGCTGGGTCAAAGGATATGAAATTACTTATAGCCCTTTGGTCATAGTTCCAGAATGCTCTCCAGAATGGTTGGATCAGTTCACAACTCCACCAGCAATGCACTAGTGTTCCAATCTTTCCATATCCTCTCCAGCATTTGTCATTTTCCTGTTCTGTCATTTTAGCCAATCTGACTGATGAGATGTGGTACCTCAGAGTTGTTTTGATTTGCATTTCTCTAATCAATAGTGATTTAGAGTATTTTTCATATCTTATAGATATCTTTAATTTCTTCCTCTAAGAACTATCTGTTCATATCCTTTGACCACTTATCAATTGGGGAATGACTTGTATTCTTATAGATTTGACTCAATTCTCTGTATATTTTAGAAATGAGGTCTTTATCAGAGACATTGGTTGTAAAAATTCTTTCCCAATTTCCCACTTCCCTCTTAATCTTGGTTACATTGGCTTTGTTTGTATAGAAGCTTTTCAGTTTCATGTAATCAAAGTTATAAGTACCCAATCTATTCTATTGATCCACTGCTCTATTCTTCAGCCAATATCAAGTAGTTTCAATGACTGCTGCTTTATAATACAGATTAAAATCTGGTAAAGCTAGGCCACCTTCCCTAGTATTTCTTTTCATTAATACCCTTGATATGGAATTCAAAACTTTTAAATGAATTTTTAATTAAACATGATTTTTTATTAAAAAATGTTTTTCTCTACATTGAACATGAAGTTGCCTCTCTGCAATTTCCACATCTTAGATCTAGTTTGACCCTCTGAGGCCAAGCAAAACAAATCTAATTCCTCTTGCATGGGGTAGCTAGGAGACTTGTGGTCAAGATGACTGCCTGAATAGGAGGTAAACCACTTAGCACCAATATACCAGCTCCAGCAAAGACCTGAACTTCGTACCAGTCCAAATAATAATCAATAAAACCAATGACAAATTACAGTGAATTCTTGTACCCAAGAATTGCATAAGAGGTCAACCAGAAGCCCCAGGGTAAAAGGAAAAGGGACCACCAGGAAAACCAGCACAAGCACAAGGTAACTTACCATTGCAATGACAAACTGTCCAGGGACACATGTAGCCTGCAATATGACTCTGTGTCTAGAGGTAGCAAAAGCAGATGACTCTGAAGAGGGTGGAGACCCTAGAAGTGCCAAGTGCATACTACAGTGTTCATATCAGAAAATCTCAGGACAGAGTGTTGTAAGGTCCATAGCATTCTGTTCTAAGATGTCAAAGAGGGCCCTGTTCTTATGATAGCCAAGTAGAAAGGAGGGAGTGGCCTAACTCTGGGAGATATAAGTCAGTGCAAGAATCAAGCAGGGCTTAATCACCAACCAGAAATGCAACAGAGGAAGAACCTACACTGGCACAAAGCCCCAGTTAAAGAATTCAAGAGACATGGCTGAGATAGATTTTTAGACAATTGGGAAATGGTTGAATAAATTGGGGTATATTAATGCAACAGAATATCCTTGTGCACTAAGAAATGACAAAATAAGTGATTTAAAAGAATCCTAGGGGGGGCAGGGCTAGGTGGTACAGTAAATAGAGCACCAGCCCTGGAATCAGGAGGACCTGAGTTCAAATCCAGCCTCTGACACTTAACTCTTTTTTTTTTTTTTACATTTGAAACATTTAATTTTAAGACTTCGAATTTCAGATCCATTCCCTTCCTCCCTTGTCACCCACTCCCTCTGGGAAGGTAATCAATTTAGTATGTGTTGTACATGTATAGGTATACAAAACATTACCATAGTAGATATATTGTAAAAGGCTGCTTATAATTCCCTCCCACCCATGACACTTAACTCTTACTAGCCATGTGACCTTGAGCAAGTCACTTAACCCCAATTGCCTTCCCCCCTCCAAAAAGCAAAAAAAAAAAAAAATCACCCCCCCAAAAAACAAAGAATCCAAGGTAATGTAAACTGATACAGAGTAAAATCAAAACAACCTGGAAAACAATTTATTTTAGAAAAACAACCTTGTAAAGAAAAAAGGAACTTTGAAAGTCTTAAAAAATAGTGTTCAGTGTCATGACCAACTATGTCTCCAAAGGACCTATATGTTACCCACATCACAGGGAGATGAGGGATACAAGGTGCAAAAAGAGACATACATTTTTAGACATAGAAAAACACACAAATCCTACACCCTTAAGGCTCATGCATGGACGAATGGGAAAGTTAATTGGCTTACACTCTTCTAAACTCAACTGCACAATGATAGCCAGCAACAAGGCTCTCATTGTGCATAAGTAATCTTAAAATATTAGAGCTAGAGGGGACCTTAGGTTCTCAAGTCCATCATCCCTCAGTCTACAGATAAGGAAACAGAGGCTCAAAAAGGTAAGTTACTTGTATGTGACAAAGCTGGAACCCAAATGAAACCCAGGTCTTTTGATACCTGTTCACTGTTCCTACCATTACTCTTAAATATTCAAATTATATTACAAAGAACATAAGACTAGGAAATGAGACATCTGCATCAGGGTTCTAATTCTGGAGAAAATCATAGCATCTGTGTATTAATAAGGACCTTATGTGGTCCAACTCTCTACCTGATTCCCTATATGATAACCCTACTATTATTGATGCTATTCCCAATGCCTGAAATAATCTCCTCTCCACTCCCTCTATCTGTTGAAATTATATTCAAGACCCAGCTTCAGTTCTACCCTTTTAATGAAGTTTAGCCCCTAGTCCTAACAGTGAAATGTTTTGTTTTGCTTTTTTCTGACATCACATTAAATTCTAAAAGCATTTATTAAGTGCTTACTGTGCTCCAGAGTCAAGAGGACCTGAGTTCAAATTTGACCTCAGACACTTGACACACTTACTAGACGTGTGACTTTGGGCAAGTCACTTAGCCTCAATTGCCCTCCAAAAAAAGCAAAAAATAAAAAAGAAATTAAGTGCCTACTGTGCTAAGCACTGAAGAGGAAAAGCCAAAAACAAAACAGTACCTGACTTCAAGGAGACTGTATTCTATTGGAAGAAACAATACATGACCAATAAGCAAATAGACAATATACTCAAAATAGATTTTAAAAATTACATTTGTAGAGAGTGAGGAAAGGCACTAACAACTTGTGATCGATCAGGAAAGGCCTTGTATAGGAGTTGGCAATTGAGCTGATGATTGAATGACGTTAGGGGATTCCAAGAGGCAGAGGTGAGGAGTGAGAGATACGAGGTATGACGGATAATCTGTAAAGGAACAGAAATGTGAGATATAATGTTGAATAACAAGGAGCAAGCAGCCCACTGATTAGAACATGGCTTACATAAAGAGGAACAATATGAAATCAGTCTAGAAAAATGTTGTTCGATGGTTTCAGTCAAATCCAATCCTTTGGGACTTCATTTGGGGTTTTCTTGGCAAAGATACTAGAGCTGTTTGCCATTTTCTTCTCCACTTCAGAGAAAAGGAAACTGAGGCAAATAGGGTTAAGTGATTTGCCCTGGGTTATAACTAATAAGTGTCTGAGGCTGAATTTGAACTCCTGAAGATCAGTCTTTCTGATTCCAAACCCAGTGCTCGATCCACTAACTGCCCCCTAGAAAGATAGGTTGAGCTTTAAATGTCAAACAGAGGAGTTTGAATTTTATGCTAAAGAAAACAGTTACTGAAGCTTCTGCAGTAAAAAAAATGACATGGTCAGAATTATGTTTTAGGAATATTAATTTGGTAGATTGCAGAGTGTGGGTTAGATTTCAGACTATTGGAATCATTCATGCAAGAAGTAATAAGGGCCTCAAATAGGATAATTTTGGTGTGAGGAAAAAGGATTTGTGGAGAGAAAATCAACAAGACTTAGCAATTAAATGGATCCATCAATTAATCAACAAGCTTTTATGTAGCATCTACTGTGCTCCAGACACTGCTCAGGACATAAGTATAAAGAATAAAACTATCACTACTCTAAAGAAGCTTATATTCTGATGGGACAAATTTAGAGATATATACAGATTAAAGAGAATAAAAACAAAATGGTTAAATAGAAGGTAGTTTGGGGAAGAGGGCAGTAGAAGTTGGGAGGATCAGAAAAAGCTCAATGGACATGGAGGGTGAGGAATAGTGAATTGTTGAGGGTAACTCTTAGATTGTGAAACTGGATGAAGGAAAAGATGAGAGTGTTCTCAGCAAAAATTGCAAAGTTAAAAAGAATTGGGTTTTAAAGTTCATGAATTATATATTGAGCTTGAGGTATATTCAAGTAAAGATGTTGGGAGCTATTTGGTGAGGTGGAAATGGAATTCAAGAGAGAGCTATGAGCTGGATATGTAGATTTGGGAGTGATCCACATAGAGATGATAAGTGAACCAATGGGACCTGAAGAGATTACCCCATAGAGAAGGTAGAGCCAGAAGGGAAGAGGGCACAACACAAGATCCTGGGAATGTATAGAGGGCAAGACATGAATGATGATCAAGCAAAAAAATTAAGTGTGATCAAAGAGGTAGGAGAAGAAGTAGGAAAAAGCAATGTCATGAAAACCCAGGCAGGAGAGGGTATCCAAGAGGAAGAGGTGTCAATAGTATCATTAGCTGCAGAGAAGCAATGAAGGATGAGGACTGAGAAAAGGCCATTGGATTTAGCACTTAAGAGACAATTGGTAACCTTGGAGAGAAGTATCAGAATCAGAAACCACATTACTCTTAAGAAGTCAAGAAGTGCATGAGATGTGAAGAAATGACGGTAATAATTATAGATGGTTCCTTCTTTCTCCTAAGAGTTTGTCTGTGAAAGGGAAGAGAGAGAGGATGTGAGGTGATAGGGTGAAATGAAGGAGTTTTATGGTTGTTTTTGTTGGGGTGTGGTTCTTTTTTTTAAGGATAGGGAGATCTAAGTATATTTCTAGACAGCAAGAAAGGAGATCATGGGCATAGATTTGAAAGAGAAATGGGATAATCAAAAGGGCAAGTTCCCAAAAGATATAAGGTAGGATGAGACCAAGGACATAAGTAGAGGGTTTGGACTTGTCAAAAAGGATCGCTTTTTCTGCTAAGATTGGAGCAAAAGGGGAAAGGAAATAAAGAACAATATTAAGAGGGTTTGAGGTATAGAACTCGGGAGAAGCATATACTCCTCTTATACTCTTCTGTACTCTGGTTATTGTAGAATAGTTAGTGTACATAACATGTCTACTCAACCAATCTAGCCCCAGTTTTGTCTAAATAGCATTTCCAATGACTATCATGAGTGGAACACATCCAGGAGAACTTCATTTGCTCCTTGTTCCCGGGATGCTTAGCCTTTAGGGGATGGGGACTAGATGAGTCAATCAGATAGGTTTCAGGAAGAGACATAAGACACAGAGCAATAAGGGGAAAGGTCAGAGAAAGACAGAAAGACTAACATGCCTACAATTGGATGTAAGCCTCAGTTCCCTCCCTGGGACTACTTTGGAGTCAGTAGTAATTTCTCTTCTACCTGTGAGGTTCCAGAATAGCTGGGTATATATTGGTTGTTCCCATCCTACTGAGCTAGACAAATCAACACAGCTTATGGAGCCAATATCTGGAGCTATCAAGGGTTCTGGAACCATCTGAGACAAGTGGAGAAGCCCAGAACATCCTATAGCTACTACCTACTTTCCTAGCTACTACTTTGAGTGACTCAGCTATTTTCCCATGCCTGGTATATTGGGCAATAGAAAGAGTTTATTAGGATAGGGCAAAACTACCTGCCTTTCTTTCTTTTTCTTTTTTAATTTTTTTGTCATTTTTATATTTTTTCTCATTTTTCAAATTAAATTTTACATTGATTTTTAGTTTACATCATTCATTTCCACAAGATTTTGAGTTACAAATTTTCTCCCTGTCTTTCCCCTACCCAGCACCCCAAAACAGCAGATCCCACTCTATACCCCCTCCCCCAATCTGCTCTCTCCTATATCCTCTCCAATCCCCCCTCCAACTTTCCAGTAGGGCAAGATTAATCTCTATACCCCAGTGCCTGTATATCTTATTTCCCAGTTGCATGTAAAAAAAATAATAATTTTTTATTAAACATTTGATTTTAAAAATTTTAATTCCAGATTCTTTCCTTTCTATCTTTGTCACCTACCCTTACTGGAAAGTTAAGCAATTCAATATAAGTTGTACATGTGTAGCTATGCAAAACATTTTCTTAGTAGATATGTTGTGAAACACTGACTATATTTTGCTCCATCCTATCCCCCCCCTTGTTCTATTCTCTATTTTGACCCTGTCCATTTTAAAAATTGTGTGCTTCCAACTTCCCTCCCCCACAACTGCCATCCCCTTCATCATCTCCCCTTTTATTCCTTTCCTCCCTACTCTCCTGTAGGGCAAGATAACCTGTTTAGTATGTATGTCATTCCCTCCCTAAGCCAAATTCAATGAGACTAAGGTTGACCCATTCCTTTTTGCCTTCCTGTACTTCCCCTCCATTGTAACAGTTTTCCTTTGCCTATTCTATATGAGATAATTTATTCTATTCTGTCTCTCCCCATCTCTTCTCATGATATTCCTCTCTCACCTCTCATTTTCACCTTTTAAGTATCATCCCTTCCTACTCAATTGGTCCTGTTCCCTCTGTCTATGTATACCTGTACACATATATACACACACTCACATATGTATTCATATGCCAATATACCCCACTATATAGACATATATATGTACGTATATATATATATATGTTTATATATATACATACATACATATATGTGTGTGTGTGTGTATATATATATATATATATATATATATATATATATATATATATATATAAACATACACATTTATATTCCTTTCAACTATTCTCATGCTGAGAAAAGTTTCACAAGTTACAATTATCATTTTTCCATGGAGGAATATAAACAGTTCAACTTTGATAAGTTCCTTATGATTTCTTTTCCCTATTTACCTTCTCATGCTTCTCTTGCTTCTTGTATCTGAATGTCAAATTTTCTATTTATCTCTGGTTTTTTTCATCAAGAATGCTTGGAAGTCCTCTATTTCATTGAATGACCATATTTTCCCCTGAAACATGATACTTAGTTTTGCTGGGTAGGTGATTCTTGTTTTTAATCCCAGCTCCTTTGACCTCCTGAATATCATATTCCAAGCCCTTCCATCCCTCAATGTAGAAGCTGCCAGATCCTGTGTTATCCTGATTGTGTTTCCACAATATTCAAATTGTTTCTTCTTGGTTGCTTGTAATATTTACTCATTGATCTGGGAACTCCAGAACATGGCTATAATATTCCTAGGAGTTTTCTTTTTGAGATTTTTTTCAAGAGGTGAACAGTGGATTATTTCAACCTCTATTTGATTATTTCAACCTCTGGTTCTAAAACATCAGAGCAATTTTCCTTGAGAATTTCTTGAAGGATGATTCCTAGGCTCTTGTTTTGATCATGGCTTTCAGGTAGTCCAATAATTTTTAAATTATCTCTCCTGGATCTATTTTCCATGTCAGTGGTTTTTCCAGTGAGATATTTCTATTTTTTCATTTGTTTGGATCTGTTTAATAGTATATTGATTTCTCATAAAGTCATTACCTTCCATTTGCTCCAATCTAATTCTGAAGGAATGATTCTCTTCAGTGAGCTTTTGAGATTCTTTTTCCACCTGGCAAATTTGGCTTTCTAAGGCATTCTTCTCCTCATTGGCTTTTTGAGCCTCTTTTGTCATTTGAGCTAATCTATTTTTTAAGGCATAATAATGCCTTAAATGCCTTTTTTTAGTCAGGTTGTTGACTTGCTTTTCATGATTTTCTTGCATCATTCTCATTTCTCTTCCCAATTTTTCCTCCACTTCTCTTATTTGGAAGCTTTTGGTGCAGGAGTTCTGATTTCACTGTCTTCCTCCTGTTCCATGCTTTGATGCTTTTTGTTCCCAAAATAGGAATCTAAAGTTGGATTGCTGTGCTTGCTTTGCTTCCTTTGCTTGCTCATGTTGGAACTCAATTACTTGACTTTTGAGCTTTTTGCCACAATAGAACTCTGCTTTCAGAGAGGAGAGCTTTGTCCCAAATCACTCCCTGGACTGTGGTTCAGCCTCTGCCCCCAGAGGGAGAAGAGGCTGAGGCACCACAGCTGTGCAGCCATGGCCATGCAGCCACTGCCATGTGGCTGCTTCAGAGCTCCTGGCTTGCAAGTTGTTGGGGGACCAAGCAACCAGTCTGAGGGGTAATCACTCTTGGTTTAACCTGCTTGGATCTGGATCACTGTCTAGAGTGGAGGTCCTGGGGTACATGATCAGGTGCCAGAGCCTGTGGAGGCTTCAGAGAGGGCACTCAACTAATAGCTCCAGAAGCTGAGAAAACCCCAGTGATTTGAGAAATGAAATAGAGGAATATTTCTTTCTGTCTTTCTGACCCACTCTTTCCTTTCTTTCTCTCTTCTTTTTTGGCCCAAGAGAGTGTCAGTTCCTTGACTGAATTCCTTTGATACCAGTCACCCATGAAGTAGACCATAATCTTTCTTGTTGTCTTGAATCTGCTCTAATCTGAAAGCAGATTAATAGTAGGGACCTTGATTTTGAGTTTTAACTTCTTTTTAAATGCTCCTCTCAGCAAAACTGCTATTTTGCAGGCTTCATCTTTCTAGAAACATTAAGACTGGCCAAAAGATAGAGCAATCTTGGCAACCCAAAAGGTTTGGGAATGCAGTAGACTTAAAAGATGGTGAAAATTGGGGTAGGAACCAGGGGAAAGACCATAAATTAGGTAGGAGTCATTCTCACCAAATTGTTCTATTTGCTAATTCTCAAATTTGATATTTCATTCCCACCTCTTGGTCTTTACTTAGGCTATCTTTCATGCCAGGAACAGTCTTCTTCCTTACTACTGCTTCTTAAAATCTTTTTATTCTTATAAGGCTCACCTTAGGCACAATTTCCTAGAAGAAATTTTTGCCAATCACCTAGCTGTCAGTGTTTCCTTTCTCTTCCAATTATATATTTACTTAGGTAGAGAGTGAGTACATTGCATATTATGTAGATAATGTGCATAGATATGAGTTGTCTAAATGTGACTTATGTGAATATATATTTCAGGAATCTCACCCATGCCTCCCTAAGGGAGTCTCTGATTCTTCCTGCAAGGGAGTGGGAGATTGGAGTTACTATAGTGACCAGTGTTCTTTCCCCAGAGGGAGATATTAGACTAGAATTATTACCCTCCCCCATATTGTTAGAATAGGGGAAATGATTTTTAGGTTCAAACTGTTTTCCTGCATTTCTGTCTCTTCAAGAGGAAGGGGTACCACTTGTATTTCAAAGCTTGGTCCTTCCCCAATAATGCTAGTTACACAAAAGACCATCATAGATAATGAATAGTGAATAAACTCAATTACTCAAGTATACAGCAAATAGAATGGAATACACCAGACAATGCACAAAGTGAATGAGTTCTCCCACTAGGAGCAAGTTAGTTTAGTTCAACCAAGAAAGAGGGGGAGAGAAAATGATAGAGTTGGAGGAAGGTAGAGAGTGAGAAGAAAGTGGGGAGGAGAGAAAGAGAAGAAGGAGGAGGAGGAGGAGGAGGAGGAGGAGGAGGAGGAGGAGGAGGAGGAGGAGAAGGAGAAGGAGGAGAAGGAGAAGAAGGAGAAGGAGAGGAAGAAGAAGAAGAAGAAGAAGAAGAAGAAGAAGAAGAAGAAGAAGAAGAAGAAGAAGAAGAAGAAGAAGAAGAAGAAGAAGAAGAAGAAGAAGAAAAGGAGGAGGAAGAGGAAGAAGAGGAGGAGGAGGAGAAAGGAGGGAGAGAAGGGGAGGGGAGGAAAGAACCAAAAGGAAATTCTCCCAGGGTCGGGGGGAGGTGGCTTTGTAATGGGAATGGGAATTTGAAGAGCTTTCCTGCTCCTAAATAGGCCTAAGGAAATTTTAAGGTCTTTCCTGCTTTGAAGATGTTCCCTGTCTCCTAATAGGCTGAATATAATCACAGGGAGCCTGTGGGAGGAGGAGCTTGATGAAGGGTGGAGCAGATCCCACAAGAAGCTGGGAATCAGAGCAGTTAGAGCTGGAGGGAGGAGAGGATACACCCAAAGAGACAGCTAAGCTTGTGAGTGTTTGTTTCCCCCTGCTGTGACAGCTAGGCTTGTGAGTGTTTGTGGGAAGGTTGAAGGATGGTGTGGCTCCCTGACGTGCTATGTTTTTAGTGACTTCTTTGTTGCTGTGATGGATTTGGCTTTCTAGTTTGGGGATTTGGTTTTCTGATGTCTGAATAATGTTTTGCTTCTGTCTTCTATGTGGAGAGTCTATTATACTTTGTAATCAAGAACTATGCTGGCATATTTATAGTCACTGTGGACACTGTAAATGTTGCATTGATGCTATAGGCTTTTTCCTACATGTCTGCTTTCCAAAGTCTGTCCTTTTTTCTCTCCAGATTTCTTTCTGAAGAGGGTGTAGAACCACATATATCTTGCCTTAGTTCAGGAAGGAAGAAACTCTCCCCCCATGCTAATCTATCAACTCCACCCCTCCTTAGACTGTACAGGCATACAACATTTTATTGTGATTTGCTTTATTGAACTTCACAAAAACTACTTTTTTTTTTTAAAGCAATTGGGGTTAAGTAACTTGCTCAAGGTTACACGGCTAGTCATTATTTATGCGTGGGTGCTCATTTTCTGAGGCCGGATCTAATCTCGGGTCATCCAAACTCCGAGGCCAGCACTCTTACTCACTGCGCCACCTAGCTGCCCCTTTAGGGCAATTGGGGTTAAGTAACTTGCCCAAGGTTACACGGCTAGGTTTTTTTTGTTTGTATGGATTAAGTGTCGGAGGCCGGCTCCGAACTCAGGTCCTTCTGATTCCAGGGCCGGCGCTCTATTCACTGCGCCACCTAGCCGCCCCCAAATACTACATTTTTAACAAACTGAAGGTTTGTGTCAACCCTGCATTAAGCAAGTCTATCAGCTTCAATTTCTTCCAACAGCATGTGCTCACATCATGTCAAGTTGGCCCGCATTGTAAGTGTTTATTTGTTACTGTTTTTTTTTAATTAAAGTCATTTGAAATGGTTTTTCTTTTGAGAATATTTCAAGAATTTCACACCTTTTGAAGTGGTTGGAAACACTTCAAAATATCACCGACTGTCAGATTCATTTCTGTAAAGAAAGCTAGCAATTCAGGTTTAGGATCAAAAGGCACTCCCTAGACAGGGAGACAGAGACAGACCTGCGATTTGTGCCTTTTACCTTTCTAGAAGAAAGGTATCTCATTGTGATACCCCGCCTAAACAAAAGAATGCTCTGAAACTTTTATGTTAATGTATCAGAGCAAATACATAAAGGTGTCTTATCTATCTACTAGCCAACAGGGACCTACAAATGACCATCTCTTCAAAGCCTCATGAGAAAGCACCCAGTCTTGTGGGGCTCAAGCACCTGGAGTCCAAAGAATTGTGCTGCCTGGGGACGACAGCTAAGTAATCTAACCCATCTCAATTATTAGGGAAGTCAAAGCTCAGTCTGTTAAGTCTGTGCAAAGACAAGAAAAAGGTTTCAAATTAAGGAAAGGATTTAGGATTTTTAAATAATTCACATTAACAACAGCATGTAAAAGAAAAACCTTAAAGAAATAACAGGAATACTTTAATTTGGGGGCCATTATTTCTAGACCTGTATATTCTTAACTCCATTCATGCCACATAACTAAAAGTCTTATATTCCTTTCTTTGATTTAGAGGGAGAAAAAAGAAGATGATATTACTGAAAAGACCCATTACTCCTGTGCCTCCTTCTGTGGTACCATGTTAAGTACACCACAATCTTGAATCCTAGATGAAATGCTATTCAGTAATTCAATTGAGAGATGCTGCTAATGTCCCAGACTGCAAGAATATAGCTTAAGGGTTTTAGGTTTAGCAGAAAACCTCTCAACCCAGAGACTGAATTACAGCCTAACTCTTGAGTCTAAGGCTGTATACAGGGGTTGTTGGAAATGTGTTTTAAAATGATTATTCAAATTTGAAGGGAAAAAAAAGAAAGTAAAGAGCTATAAATTTCCATTTGTCCATGTCTGAAATCGGACATTGCAACTTACAAGATGCAAGGAGTATGGAGTTGGGAAAGACAAACTTCCAGCACACACCCAATTTACAGATGAGCCTCCCATTATGAAATTCTTGTGTTCCTGAAAGACTGCATGAAAATTAAATTTGAGTAAATTGAATCATATTTTAAATGCACTGTGGGAGCTATTTAATGGAACCTATATAGTTATACCCTACTTTAAATAAAACAGATATACAAAAATCCAGACATAAAATTGGCCAATTGGGGGAGAGGACTGTGATTATTTGTATTACAAAAGGATTCACTACAAGCATCTTTTAAAAGTAATCTCCCCTAGTGCGTTTCAATAATTTGATTTATAAAAACTTGATTTACCCATAATGTTTCAGGGATATATCTCTGGTATCAAATTAGGAACATCTTTACAGAAATCATGGTGTAACTTTAGAGAACTGCTACTTGGCCCACAGAGGCTGGGGTGCTGATCCACTCCTGCTCTATACCCAGACATTCAGTCTGGGTTAGGGAGTCTGACCTCATTGAGAAAAGGGCTGGGCTCCCTGTATTCATACTCTTCACTTGTGAAAATTGCCACCTGAGCACCCCAAGTATGATTTCACTTAAGGCACATTTCTAAGAGCTCCTCAAAAAAAGAAGAGTAAAAAAGGCACCCCATGTACAATATGAATGAGTTAAGGGACAAATTATTTGTTCTCACATAAGAGACACACAGCATCCAATAACAAAATGAATTTAAAATGATTTATTAATTTAACTTACAACTACTGTCACAATATGCTGAGAATCTACTTTAACTTCATTAGAAATTTTAAAAAGTGGCCTTTGAGACTACTAAATATGTAGTTTATATTTCACCTCAGCATTGTACTGTCCAAACCACTTCCAGTACATATTGATTGGTAAACCAGTTAGGCTTGGGGCAAATGCTCATTGGTAGTCATCTTTTCTGATACAGAAGGAGATTTTCCCTACCACTACCCACTTGTAACCCAGTGGAACTCATGGCCTCCAGATTTCTCACACTCATAAGGTCACCTGCAAGCCTGTGTATCTCCATCCTAGAATATTTATTCATCAACCAGGAAAGAAAAAGCAAAAAAATAGTCAACCAAGCCCAGATTCAGTCTGGCCCAGGCAAGATATGCAATTTTGATATATTCTCATTGCCCACTTGTGGCCATGTTAGGAGGATAACAGCAAATGCCCTTTCCCCCCTCATTTCCTCTCAGCAAGCATCTCAAAAGAGTCTTGAATTAAGTAACACCTGGAAAAGAAAAGAGGCAGATGGGTTAGCTGTTCCCTTGTACATACTCTGAGTCATCACCTCTTCTGACTCTGAAGCCAGTAAGGGAGTTCTTCATGATCTCATAAAGCAAATCCTTTAGCCCTGCATCTCACATGGCCAAAAACAGGGTTTAAAGATCCCAAAGGGCAGGTCTGAGCCTGCTCCATAGAACAGCTTCTCCAAGCCAATCCAACCTCCCTACAGAAGGAAGACTGGCAAAGCATAGAAAGAAGCATGATGGATCTGGGCTCAGAGGACCTTAGTTCAAATCCTTCCTCCACTACTTTTTATTTGGGTGTCCTTGGCAAATCACATAACCTGCCTGGGCCTCAGTTTCTTCATCTGTGAAATGAGTTGAGTGGACTAAATGGAATCTCAGGTTCCTTCTAGCTCCAAGTCTGTATTTCCTATGCCTATATTTGAATTGTTATACTTTTATTCTAAGAACTTCATAACAAGATATTATTATTATTTTATTAATTTCTAAGCATACATTGGATATAAGGTTGTTGTTTTTTTAATAAGGAAACTGAGTCCTGAAAAGTTAGTGCCTGATCCAAGGTTACATGAGAATATAAGTACTGAAATTGGGGGAAACTCAATTTGCTTTCTTCCCCATTCAAAGCCTTTGACAAAACTTTCCTAGGGTATATGTTTCAAAAAACATGATTTAATAGTCTGTGTTTAAAGCTAAAAATCCATAAAGAGCCTGCTTGTGCTTTGTTTACAAAAACAAATTGCAATAACAATAACCTGCATTGTAAAAGGGAAGTCTACCTTCATGAGGGAAGCAAAGGAAAGAGATTTAGATTTGGAGTCAGAAGACCTAAGCTCTAATTCTGGAATTTATTACCCATGTAATCATGGCCAAGTCACTTCACTTCTGGCCTTGATTTCCTTGTGTCTAAAATGAGAGGGTTAACCTATATGATCTCCAAGGTCCTTTCCAACTCTAAATCCTATGCAAAGCCTTTGCAATTGAATTCAACTCAACAAGAATTAAGTAGCTACAGCATACAAATACCATATTTGACATAGAGTTTACAAAGGTAAAATGCGTCACATGCACTCATAAACATAGTTTTCTTGTAAGGGAGATGAGACATAGAAATAACTATGATGGAGTCAGAAAATGATTATGTGCACAAGAGGTTTCAGATGGGGCAACCTGAGACATTCAAGGAGACATCTCTTCTGGCTATAGGAATCAGGGAAGACTTTGGAAAAAACATAGCACTCAAGCTAAACATAGGAGGAGAATTTTAATAGATAGGTGGTGTGTGTGTGTGTGTGTGTGTGTGTGTGTGTGTGTGTGTGTGTGTGTGTGTGTGTTGGAGTTAGGATCAGGATTAATGTTGGGAAGTAGTCCAGGGAAAGGAGGATGGTGTGTGTATGTATCAAGAAGCAGGATAAGATGAATGAATAACAAATCATTCAATCTATATAGCTGCACAGAGTGAATGAAATAAAGTATTGTGAAGTAAGGCTGGAATGGTAGGTTGGAGCCAGATGGGATAGGGCCATGAATGTCATGTAAAAGAATTTGCATTTTTTCAGTAGGAAATGGAGAGAAAAGTTTTTGAGCAAGGAAGTGCAGTGACTAGATCTCTTTTAGAATAGAAGTTGGTTGTGGAATATGCATTTTAATCCAACCAAGGCACTTGAGTTCAGGGCTGAGTTCAGAAAGTGCCCAGGAGGACCAATGTCCATCTCATTACTCATGCTCCATTTATAAAAACTATCCCTATATAATTTTTGTACCAGTTGAAAGTAGAGTATAAATCTTTATTGAAGATCATTGTTGTTAATTATGTATTGGGTGCAGACAGCACACTCTATCAGAGTCCAAAAAGCCCCAAGAATTCCAGACTAATAACAAGAATCCTCCGTGCTTCTTACAAACCCTGACTTCTATTATCTCTTTAACTATTTGCCCTTTTGCATTGGACTTTTATCATAGTCTTCCACCTTGACTTTTAAAATATTTTCTCTCATAATGAATCCTGCATTTCAATTCTGAATACCAGTGTTGAAAGTCTGAGTCACTGACCTTTGGGCTAGACCATTAGTCCCAAGCACAACCTCTGTGTCATTTATTAAGGTTCACAAAGTTACTTATTTCCACCAAGACTTCTTCAACCTACCCTCTAAATAAAGGAGAAGTCAAGAAGATGGTAGGCATTAACTACCATAAAAATAAAAAGGAACGAACTGAAAACATTTATAGAAGGAAACCTAAAATAGAACACTTATTTTTTTCCTCTTATGTATTCTATCTCTGATCAAATGATGGTTCTCATTGGAAGGAAGATAGTACAGTCATTCTGAAATTAGCCAAAATAATTTCTAAGTCAGTTAGTCAATAGGGAAATTGGAAGGACCAGTAGCTTTATGTGGTAGAAACAATCCTAGAGTCAGAAGAGAGCTAGGTTCACACTGACAAGCAAACAAAACAATCCTTTTTATCCCTGTGTGTACACTTTACACCCCAACACATAACTCATCTATCTAGTGACACTGATCTTCTGGCTGTTCCACAAACAAGACGCTCCATTTTTTGGCTCCAAGCACTTTTTTCTGGCTGTCCCCTACCTAGAAAGTTCATGGAAGATGTATGCAGCCAGAGGTCACACCAGTAATAAGTGAATGAAATTTGTACCCAGGTCCTCTTCACTATAGATACCGTGTCCATTATACTTCACTGATATGATTTATGTATTTGAAGAAGATAAACTTCATAACAGGTGAGAAATCTCAAAGTTCTGAGCTTTCCTAAACCACATCTGGTTTAGACAGACTACATCTGAAGTACCACAATCAATTCTGGGTGCCACAATTTAGGAAGGATATTGATAAACTGGAGTAGATCCAGAGAAAAGCAGTTAGGGTGGTGAAGGGCTTTCAGTTCATACCATATGAGTATCAACTGAAAGCACTGAAGATGTTCAGCCTGGAGAAGAGAAGACTCAGAAGGGGTCAGAACAGCTTTTTTAAGTATTTGAAGGACTATGTTATAGAAGAAGAATTACACATGTTTCTCTCAGCCCCATCTGGCAGAACTAGAAGCAATGTTGAAATTGCAAGAAGGTAAATTTAGGACCAATTAGAGCTATTCAAGAGTGGAATTGGCTGCCTCAAGAATAGCAACCTCCCGCTCCTTAGAGGCTTTCAAAGGGACTTGGATAACCACTTGCCAGGTATATTACAGTGGAGATTTCTTTCAGCTGTAGATCAAATTGATAGCTCTGAATTCACACTGTTCCAAAGTCAGGGATTCTGTAAAACTGTGGATTCTGGGATAATTCTGGTTACAATTTCTTGCCAATACCTATTTTGCTGATTTGTATCAGCATGGCTATTTGAGGCAAACATGGGAAAGCAGGATGAGGAAGACACTGAAGAAAAAACAAAAATCACCATCACTGTACATCGTCACAAGCATGAGGAATGATGTGGGAACCATCTCTCTACTGCCAGTGGAGAATGGGATGTCATACCAAGTGACTGATGACCAGATGGCTCTCTCATGTCCGCCTGCCCCCACCCTTTCTTGTCAAGCAAGCTGTACCTTTATAAAATTACTGATAAAACATTCATAGGGGCAGATTAGCTTTTAAAATCTACCTAATGTACCATGAAATTTGTAGTGTCCGCTTCAGCGATCAGAGCCATGAAATTGACCCATTATGCTCAGTCACCACATTCTTCTAGTTTTTACCCTTTCAAGTCACTGGGGGGAAAAGAAATCCTCTCAGTTCAACCTTTTCCTCTTTTCCTTCCTACTCATCTCAACCCCCTTTTTGTTTTCTTTTCCTTTTCCAAAAGTTTTCCTTCTATAACACACACCCAATCCTGGCCTCAAGACTCAATGAAACTTTTGTGAACTGACCTAGTAGTTACCACAGAAAAGGGACTTTGTGTGGAAGGAAGCTGTTTCCATTCTTTAAAAATGTATTTATTTTCATCACTAATGAATAAAGAAGCAACTATGCTCTGGAAAGGTTGATGCATGAAAACCCAGCCATAGGCTCTTCCTGAGGAATTTTAGCTCAGGACCCAGATATGAAACCCTATTTTCCACAAGTCTCCAAAACATACCCTCTGCTCTAACCTGATCAAACAATCAATCAACAAGCATTTTACCAAGGACCTATTATATGCTATATAAGTCATGGAGGTACAAAGACAAAAGCAATATAAACTGAAAGTGGGAGGTGAACTTGTGTGTATACATGTACATACATATACATATATACATATTTATGTATGTGATAAATAGATACAAAATTAATACAATCTAATTTTGGAAAGGAAGCACTTGCAGCTGTAGGCAATAGTATTCAGGTAGAAGTAGCATTTGAACTAAGCTTTAAGAATAACTAAGAACAATAAGAAGAGGTGAGCAAGGATTACATTCTGGAGGACAGAAGACACAAGGCACAGGCACAGAGACAGAAGATTGAGTACCATTAACAGCCAGTTTCGCTATTACACATATAGATGAAATGGAGTCATTACTCCATGAGGCATATGTCAAAAGGTATCTGCTCTGACTGTCTCACAAACATGTTACATTAATGTTGTCACCTCTGGGCCCTCCTTTCATGCTATAACCCCTGCCTGAAATGTTTTTCTCTTCAAATTAAGCCTTCTCTTCCCAAATGCAGCCCCAGGCTGAGTCCAATTTCCTCTACAAAGGCTTCCCCACCCACCCTAGCCCTTCATGATCTTCTCCTCCAAATTCCCAGAGCACTTTTAGTCTGAACTACTTTGTATGATGGTATGAAGAAATTTTAGAGATCATTTAGTCAAATCTCTACTTTTCCCAGGTGAATAAACTGAAACTCAGAGAATTCAAGTGACTTGTCCACAGTAGTCAGGTAGTAAGGCATAGAATCAAGATGTAACCCCATAGTTCTTTCCATTTCACTGTGATATATTAATCAGTACTTAATTATGTCTCATATCGTTTGTTGTTGCTTCATGGTGTGATAGGACTACCATCTACCAGGGTTGCAGCTTTTCTCCCACAGCATTATTTAGGTTAATTTTTCTATGAAATATGGCAGCTGTCCCTACTCTCAGAGGGATAAAACTCAAGTTATCCCTACCTTGACATCAGCTTCCTGGTAGCCTTTGGCTACAATGACATGGTTTTCTGGTCACTTAAAGGCATAAAAAGTTCCACCCACATGGAAGTTAGGACCCTTCAGACTTATCAAATCTCCTAAGACCTTGACAGTCACCACACCCTGTCCTGCTGACCAGACATGCTTCTGTAGGGAGCTAAAGGGGGTCACCTCTAACCAAGCTAAGTGATGGAATATCCTTGTTGAAAATTCTTTCTATGTCACATATAAGTAAACTTTCCTTTGCTTTTGTTAACTGTGCTTCATTTCATTCCAAAATTGAACTCTAACAGGGTACCACACTGAATCAGGACCACCCTTAACAGAAGTTATTAGTTGTATCTCCTGAAATAGACTTCAAGCTCTTTTGGGGAGAGGATGTCAACTATTCTTATACCCCACATTAGCCCAGTACTAATGACTAAGAAATATTCAATAAATACCTCATTGAGTAAATGATTGATGGTGAGTCCTGAGTAAATCTGAGTGTTCAGTAAAAATAGAGCTGATTAGAAATATTCACTTAGTCTTTTTTTAGAAACAATAATAATAGCTCCAATTTATTTGGCACTTTCAGGTTTACAAACCACTTCCCTCACAACGACTCTTTGAATTAGATACTGCAAGAATTACACCCCTCCTTTTACAGATAAAAAAAAATGGGGGCGGCTAGGTAGTGTAATGAGTAGAGCACTGGCCCTGGAGTCAGGAGGACCTGAGTTCAAATCTGGCCTCAGACACTTAACACTTACTAGCTGTGTGACCTTGGACAAGTCACTTAATCCCAATTACCCCTCAAAAAAAGGCAAAAAGAAACCCTATTTGGAGCAGTTAGGTGGCACAGTGAATAGAACACCTGCCCTGGAGTCAGGAGGACTTGAGTTCAAATCTGGCCTCAGACACTTAACACAAAAACCTTGGGCAAGTCATTTAACCCCACTTGCCCTACCTTCCCCCTCCAAAAAGCAAAAAAAAAAAAAATACAAGGCTCAAAGAGATTACATAGAATCATAGGATCCTAGCTTGAGAGCTGGAAAACACATGTGAAGTAATTTAGTCCAAATCCCTTATTTTACAGCTGAGGTAACTGAGACTCAGATAGGTAGGGTGACTTTCCCAAAGTAGAAAAGCCAAGAACTGATTTCAATCTGATTCTATAACCCTAAATTCAGTGTTCCTTCAATTCCACAGTGTCACTGGAATAGTTAATATTGAATCAGGAACTTGAATCCAGACCTTCTGACTTCAAGACAAGTGCTATTTCTACTCTACCAGTAATCTGATCTGTTTCTCCATCCTTGTTATTTTTTAAAACACTTTTTAATTAATTTGAAATTCCAAGTTCCAAGAAGCTATTTCCTCCTTTCTCCTCTTCTCCCCCACCTCCCAATAAAGCCCAGTAACTTTTATTTTTTGAGCCATACACAAAAATAGTTATTTTCCATTAACCATTTAAAGACTTAACTAGAGCAAATAAGAATTAATTGCCTAGCAACAACAACCAAAAAAAAAAAAATGAGTGAAATCTTAAAACCAATGGACAGATGTGGAAAGTCTAATTTATAGCTCCAAAAGGACACATGCATATTCTTCAGCAAACTCCAGTTACAATCAAAACCAAACTGTCTTTGTTTCCCAGAAATTGTTAGTTGACCTCCATCAGATCAGTGCAGAGCTATGCAGGATTGTGTCAACTAAGGCCAGAAAGATTTCTGTATGCAGAAAAACCATACATGATTTCAAAGCTCTTAACCCACCTCTCCTCCCTGCCACCCAGAACTAATCTATATGCTAATTTGCACTTGATAATGCTGCCCCACAATATGGTAATTGCAGTAATGTTTTCCAGGGAGAGAAAGAAGTCTAAATGGAGCTGAGGCTCCATCTCCAAAGTCTGCACATTCATGACAAACATTTCCACAAAGGGCCAGTTGGAAAAGGGAAGAACCAACTCTGAGAGTATCCTTACTATCCTAAAGAAACAAATTTGCTTCCATGGGGTCAGGGTAAGTCTGTTCTGGGGGATTCTGGAAATTCTCTATGAGAGGCACTCTTTCAAAATTGTCCTTGTTAAGGAAGTATGTGTGTCATTTATGATGAATGGAAAGTTAGAAATGACACATGTCAGCAACTTGAGCAGCCTCACAGCATTATAGGGAATTTCAAGCACCCTCAGCTTTCAGTTCCTTATCCTCCCCAGGGTGACCACAGCTTCTTGGAAGTTTTCAGTTTTACCACAGAACCTTTCTCTGGACAAATCCTTCCATTTTTACCATTTCCCTCCATGTACTCCCTGATGCTATTAAGATATCAAATCCAGGTCTGACAACAAGAAACCCCTAATTAAACAGCCACAGCTTGTGCCCTCAAAGGAACAGTATGAACCCAAATAAAAGGAGCCTGGGGTTGGGAGGGGAGGGGAAGGAAAACAACAGAGGCTCTGAAATCAGTTGGGTTTAAAGAGAGTTTTGTTGTGTGTGTTTAAAGGTACAGGAGACACCAAGGGCTCTCCAATACTGCCAGGCCAGGACATGGGCTCTTCCGGAGCTAGGACAAAAGAAGTAACACTCACCAACTTCTGTGGTCGTAATCAAATAGTAATTGGCCTCAGAGATCACTTATGGCAATCAGGGAAGTAATATGCTTCTGAATAATTATGAATAATTAGGCACATTTATGAATAATTACACTGATAATAACTATCTAACTCATTCCCGTTTTAAATTGTAATTCAGTCATTATGGATTGGGTAGTCATCCCCCTCATTCCTTCTCTCTACATATTCATAGACTAATACACCTGCCAATCTTTCAGTGGCCTGGGTCCCCATAAGCAAAGTTACACCAATGTCTGGATTCTGGAAACTGGGGAACAAAGGAGTCTCCTGATCCTTAGGGTAGAGTCTTCATCTAGTCTTTGATTGGAGGAAATCATGGACTGGAGTGGAGAGGGGGACATAGGGGAATGCAGTTCTAGATACTCTTGGGTTTACCATTGTGTGTCTCATTTACCAGTATGCAAATGATTTAATAGTCTTAGGCCAGACCTGCCCGGAGAAATCATTTTTATTTCTGCACTGGTCATTGAAAATAACAAGTCTTAAGCGCAATAAGAACTAGCAAGTATGTTGCATGATGGTTTTGTTTTTGATATCTCTTTTAGAAACAGGACTACAAAGTAAAAATAACATTTTGTGGACAAATCAAGAGTCTCACTCTAAATTTTAAATAACATAAGTATTCTCGGGTTTAGGGCTAAAAATATGTTCTATTTTCTTATTTTGCTACCTTCTTTTCTCTCTAGAACCCTTCTTACCTTTTCTCCTTTCTCCCATTTGTTTTTATTTCTCCCATGGCTCTCTTATTCCTCTTACAGGCTATATCTCCTCTTCCATTTCCACATCGCTTCCTATCCCCACATCGCTTCCTATCCCCTCAGTACCAGCTCTCACTACTTCATTGTCTATTTTCTTATTCATTCAACATACTACTCCCATATCCTTAGCTATGTAGTGTAACAGAATGAGTCCTGATTTTAGAGTCACCATACCAGTGTTCAAATCTGCTATTCACTATTTGTTTGATCAGGAGATGGGCATTTAAGTTATCTGGGCCTGAGTTTCCTTACTTGTAAAATGAGGAAGTTGGCCTGGATGATCTCAAAGACTTCTTCCTAGTTCTCAGTGGTTAATCATATGATCCCTATTTTTCCCATTCGCTCCCAGGCAGCTCATCCACAGACCAGAGACCATACTCTGGAGGATTTAACTCTTTGGAGTTCTGGAACTCCCCATCCCGGGCTTTGACCTCCACTACTTACTGATGAGTGCTGCATGTGACCTAATAAACTACCTCTTGGTGGCCCCAATCATGTTTCATTTTATTCCTTTGTTATCTTCTCACTAGCGCCCCAAAACAAAAATACTCCTTTCTGTTTGCCATTGCCCTTTATGTGTTGTGTCTATCATTAAAGTGCAAACTCCATGAAAGGAGGGACTATGATACTTTTATTTTTTTTATCCCCATTGTTTAGTACAGTGCTTGACATATAGTGAGCTCTTAAAAATGCTATTTCATTCATGCTTTGTTTTATCCATTCATTCACCCATTTCTTCAACTGTAATATTGCTCAACTCTAACAGAGGGAACTTGTTTTCCAATAGTGTCCTTTCCGACAATGGAAGAAGTCAGGTCAGGTCCAGGATGGGGAAAGAATAGAATTGCTTGGGGCGGCTAGGTGAGTAGAGCGTCGGCCCTGGAGTCAGAAGGACCTGAGTTCAGATCCGGCCTCAGACACTTAACGCACACACAAACAAAAAAAACCTAGCCATGTGACCTTAGGCAAGTTACTTAACCCCAATTGCCCTCCAAAAAGCAAAAAGCAAAAAAAAAAGAATAGAGTTGCTTCTATGTATAGGCATGTAGACAACATGGAGAGTTTTTAAGAATGATTTTTTTAAAGAGTAATACATTGGAACTTCCCTTTAGACACAACCTCCTTTAAGGACTCTGTTCAAAGGGCTTAATTACAAGAAGTCCTCAACCAATCAATCAATATTTATTAAGCAACTACATGTGTTAAGCACTATGCTAAGTTTGGGGGATACATAAAGAGGCAAAAGACAGTCCTTGCCCTCAAGGAACTTATACTCTAACAGGGGAGAAAACATGCAAATAAATATATATAAAGCAAGCTATATACAGGATAAATAAGAAATAATTAACAGAGGGAAAGTACTAGAATTAAGAAGAGTTTGGGAAGGCTTCCTGGAGAAGGTTGGATTTTAGTTGGGACTTTAAGAAAACCAAGTGATCAGTAGAACAGATGAGAGGAGGGAGAACATCCCAGGCCTAGGGGAAGCCAGAGAGAATGCCCAGAACCAAGAGATGAAGGAACTGGCTGTACATGGAACAGCTAGGAGGCCAGTGGCTCTGGATTGAAGAGTGCCAGAAATATCAGAAGATTCCCAGTCATTCAACCTAAATTTATTAATTTAAAAGCATGTTTCTAAGTACTGGGGCAGGCACAAAATTTACACAGGACATTGTCCCTGCCCTCACCATTTTTACTCATTAAAATGCATTCTTACCTAAATTACATAACCCCAGTGCAAGAACCCCACAGGAACAGCATTACATTAAGTCTCTAGTATATGAAACACCTGATTGTACCCACTTCAAAGGCAAGAAGGGAGTTCACATAAAAACATATACTCCTGACCAGTTTCTATCTACAGCAGGGAATAAGGTTAAAGGAGGGACTAAAAGAGCATCAGTAGACCACATTTCTCAGACCTTCTCTTGTGTCCATGTCACCTTCCTTGCACTTATCTGTACCTGTCCAGGTGCACAAGATTGCCTTTATGACTATGTATCTTGAAAATAGTAGTCACATAATAAATGTTTAGAGTATTGAATTGAATTCACAGAATCATAGCATATGAGTGCCATAAGAGAACTTGCAGTAACTATCTCTGTGAACTTAGGACAAGCAAACTCTCTAGGTAAAAAAAGAAGGGGTTGGACTAAATGTCCTCTGAGGTTGTTTTCCAGATCTAAATACGTAGTCCTGTGATCTTATATGATCCATCTCTCTCACTAGAGAAATGAGGAAACCGTTTAACCAGAAATGTTGTGTCTTACTTATTGAAAGTCACATAGCTAGTTAGTGTGAAAGTCACACAGCTAGTTAATGTGAGTGTTGGGGCCAAAACCCAGGTCACCTGAGTATTCTTATTCCTCCAGGCTGCCAAATGAAGAAAGTTCTCCTTTTGTGGAGGCTCACATTTTATTTTGTTCACATGCCAACCTAGGAAAAAAGAACAGAATGCATGCTCCCTATGGAATACAGGGGAAGGGAATAAGAATGTATGTATATATGTATATATATATATATATATATATATATACACACACATATATATACATATACACACATATACACACACATACATATGTGTGTTAGGCACCACATGTATAACTGCTATGTATAGTATATATACATATATTATAGGTACTACATATATTATATATGTAATAGATAATCTAGATAGATAGATAGATAGATCACCTACTATGTGCCAGGCATTGTGCTAAGCACTTTAGCATTTCATTTGAATAGCAGAACTCTGTAACACTTTTAGTTGATATCACATGATCAAGAATTTTACATCTATGTTTCTCAGTTCTTAGAATATTCAGCTAGAACTGGAAATAAGTGAGTATTTTCTCTCTCTCTGTTTTGGACCTGGGGAAATTGAATAATAGCTATGTTAAGTGATTTACCTAAAATCACAGATATTTTGGGTATTATCTAGGCCATTGATTTCCAATATTTTATAGTTATGATGTGATACTATATTCCAGATGCTAGGAAGACAAAGGAAAAAATTAAGTCATTCCTGTTCTCAAGGAGCTTACATTCAATCAAAAGAAAAGATTATATAAAACATATGCAAAAAAAGAATTGGTAATTTGGGAGGTTCCTCTGCTGATGCCTAATAGAGTACTTCATAGAGATCATGAGATCATAGATTTGAAGCTAGAAGGGACCATTGAGTCTAAACCTTTTATTTTACAACTGAGGAAAGCATAATTCAGAAAGGTTAAATGACTAGCCCAACATCACACAATAAGAGTCTGATATGCTAGTATTTTTAATTAGATTAAAATTAGTTTTGTTTTTATAATGTTTTAGAATTTTTATACCATCCACTATGGCAAAATTAAAGCTAAGAATCTCCGTTATGCAACTTGCAGGATAAATTTAACTCTTGTGCCATTTCTGAACAATAAGCTCCAAGGTGTAATTTCTGGGACACTCAGCTACAACCAGAGGTTGGTAGTACAGTCCCAGATATTTTCCTTTCTAGAGTTCTTCTGAGCAAAGAAAATCTCTGAAGGGTCATATATTTGAAGGTTGTCCTGTTCCAAAAAAATAACTCCAACCACTTGGGAAAGTACCAAGTGTAAGCTTAGCATGCATGACACTAGAAAAGCATATAAAATGCAAGACACTATGTGCACAAAATAATGAAGAGTGAAACGAGCAGAACCAAGAGAACATTGTATACAGTAACAGTAATATTGTTTTAAGAATGACTTTGAGTGAATAAATTATTTTGTCTATCATAAATACCCAAATTAACTATAAAGGACATATGAAGAAAGATGCTATTTACATCCAGAGAAAGAATTGATGAATAGAAGTGTGTATAAAATAATTTTCATATATATGTATATATGTATGTATGTATAGGTATTTATATGTGTGTGTTTGTGTATAAAAATTGGTAGTTATATCAGTGGGGAGGGGAAAGGAAGAAAAAAAGGAAAAAGGAAATTTATGTAATAATTTTGTTCTATCTTTAAAAGGAATAGCAAGTTGTACATAATAGATTTGAAGTTTCATGTGCAATCATCTTTTTATTGTACTATATTATGAAAATGCTTATTTTACTCCACAAAATATTTTTTTAAAAGAACATTACTCCCCTGCTCAGAGACATCTATAAGCTTCCTGAAGAGACTAGATAATACAGCCACACCCAAGATATCATAGGGTTTATGGGCTAGATTTCTTTCTTAAAGACCATGCCTTAAACCCAAATCACTCTGGCTCTCATTGATTGGCCAATAATGGTCATTGTTTGGGCCCTGATGGCTCAGAGTAAGTGTACATAGCAATTGCTTCTGTTTTGGTCAGAAACTCTGAGGATCTTCTCTTCTCAGATTGATTTTTTTGACGAGGTAAAAGAGGCCATTCTTTGTCTCATTTCTTACCTGGACTTAATCACTGACTGGGCATTGCCTCAGTCAAGTGGAGACCCGGGAAAGACCTTAACTTAAAAGGCCAAGGTGTTCCACTGCATCCACGGCTAGCTTCAATTGTCCCGATCTGTATCTTGCAACTAGACCCAGATGGCTCTGGAGGAGAAAAAGAGGCTGATGACTTTGCACAGCCCTCCCTCACTTAAATCCAATTCTCTTGCAAGTCATAGCATCACTTTTGTGATGACATGGTATCACCTTTGTGATATTATGGTCTTCTTCTAGAATGATGGACAAACAATACAACAAACCTTCAACTGAATCTAACTCTTTAAAAACAACTGAGTCATCCAAGAATCACAGCTGAGGGCAGATTCATTATCCAATGATAGCAACCATTATTCTTCCTGTTCTTTAAATGTCAGAGACCCAATAACCCTGTGCTAATTCATAATAGCTTCACAATTCTCATCTCTTGCTTTCATCCCTGATGCTGCTTCCCCTATCCATGGTGCTGATACAGGGATACTGTGAATGTGACATTCTGCAACAAAGAAATGTGTTTGTGTGAAAGGGGAACAAATTAAATACTACTGTCTTGACTGAGGATTTTTTTTTTTAATTTGATGCTTTGAAAGTATTTAACAGCCTCTTCATATGAATGGAAAGGTAGAATGTTACAGTGAGATGAGTATTGGATTTGGAGTCAGAGAACCTGGATTCAAATCCCAGCTCTGTCACTGATTAACTATGGGCAAGTGACTTAACTTACTTGATTTCATTTTCCTCATCTGTAAAATGATGAGTTTGGGCTAGATGACCTCGAAAATCCTTTCCAGCTGTGGACAGATGATCCCTTCTTTGACAAATTTAATATAAGGGTCTCATTTCCAGGAAGTCTTATGTAATAAAATCCAAATTTGCAAAAAAAAATAAGTTTTTGGCATAAGAGAGTGGGAATAAAAGGAAAGCATTTCTCCCTATTTGTGTACAATGGTCTGTTGTTTTCCCAAGATAACATCTGCCTTCATTTATGCAGTAAGGATAAAATAAAGTTTATCCATGAGTCAAGGAAGCTGTAAGGTATTCACTGTAATGTGTGATCTAGATAGAAACTTAGTGATCATCTAGCCCAACCCTGGGCAGCTAGGTGGTACAGTGGACAGACTACTAGTTCTGAACTCAGGAAGAGCTGAGTTTGAATCCAGTCTCAGACACTTACTGTGTGACCTTAGGCAAGTCATCTAACCCTGTTTGCCTCAGTTTTCTCATCTGTAAAATGAGTTGGAAAAGGAAAAAGCAACCCACTCCAGTATCTTTGCCAAAAAAAAAAAACGCCAAATGGAGTCACAAAGAGCTGGACATGAATGAAAAATGAATGAAACTGAAAAAGCCACTTTACAAATAAGGATAATAAGGCTTGTCAGTGGTCATGTACTCAGTGGCTCCAGGTTTCTTCTACTCTACTATGGCACCTCTAGTGAAATTTCACTTCTTCAGCCTCCTGATATGAAAAAAGTGGAAGATACTGGTGGATAATTATAATAAAAACTAATAATTTGTATTTTACATAGGTTTTAAATTTTATAAAGCTATTCATATGTTATCTCCTTTAATTCTCACAACAATCTTGTGAAGTAGATGTAATTATTATCCCCATTTTACAGATGAGGAAACAAGCTAAACAAGGTTTAGTAACTTGCCCAGAATCATATAGCTGGTAAGTATTTGAAGCAAGATTTAAACTTGGTCATCCTCCACCTACTGTGCCATGCATGTTAGCACCAGTACTTTTTCTAAATGAAAAGAGAGAAACAAGCTATGTAATGTGCCCTGGCTTGATGAGTAGATAGATTGTATGCTCCTTGGGGGCAGAAATTGTTTTTTGCTTCTTTTTTTATTCCCAGGGCTTAATACAGTTTCTGATACACAGTAGATGCTTAATAAATGTTTATTGATCGATTGAGGAGAACTGGGGACTTTTGGAGGAAAGAAAAACTAAGTCACAGAAAGTTCATGCTCCAGGTCACATATGAAATCAGTGGAGGAGCTGAGAATAGTGATAATGAGTTAAACCACGTTGAGCCTTATCTCAGCAATTCAGTAATGGGGAAAGTGTCAGAGGAAGCATCCCATTTCACCCAAATCAGGAGAAGACCAATAGAGGAGAATGAGGTAATTGTTTAGCAGCTTTCATGAAGACATTTCTGTCTGAGGATGAGTCAAGAGTCTCAGAAGACATCAAAGGAGAAAGGACTGCCTTTGCTCTAAAAAGGAAAGCAATGATACCCATCCTAGGAAAACTGCCAGGAGGATGGCTCAAATAGGCACCATTGATGTTTTTAAAGCAACAGGAAACAGATATCTCGTAGTTCTCCTCCTGCTTTTCTCCAGCCACTTTCCCAGAACAAAGAGGTTATCTTTCATTTTGATTTATTTGGAAAGTTGATTCTACTCCTTACCAAACCACCAGCCTTCTGCCTTGCTAAAAGCTAAATTCCTATGATTAACAGAAGGAAAGAGACACATAGAAAACTTAAAATCAGGGTTATTATTGTTGTTTTGAAAGGTGAGGGATGGAGAAAGGAATGGATAAGGAAACAGACCAGGCCAATGAGGTAGAGAGGTAGATATGAGGAAACTGAAGCGCCAGGAGCATTAAAGGGCATCAGGGATGGCAAATGGCTTCACTGAAGTAATAATGATAAACATTTTATCTCTGTGCATACATGCACATTATATCTAATGATCTCAAGCATGAGTAAGTGAAGAAAAGCAGTGAATAAATCATAGGAGCAGGCCCTGGATGGGAATCCCCTAGGAATGGTATCTGAATTGTAAATGCAGAGCTGAACTTCACACATCAAATTACAATAAAGGGAATGACATTTTAAATAGTTCAGTACTTAAAGGGTACTATATGGAGTCCTGAGGATTTTTCTCCTCTTAGACTGTTCTCTATCGAATGGGTTCACCAGTCAGCATGGTTGGTGCTTTGCATTTCCCCAGCTTGCTGTGGCTTTTCACTTTGGTTTTAGAAGCTGAGTCAGAGAAGAGAATTTCCAATTTGATGAAGGCCTTGGTGAGCTGCTGGATTTTAATGCATGTCATGTGGCCCCAGGTCTCCTGTGCCTCAGCTTTTGTTTCTTTTAGTACAGGCATATTTGCCTTCCATGGTAACAAAATCATGTCTGAAGTCCTTGCTTCCAAAATAAAATTGTGTGTGTGTGAACACACTAAAGAAAAAAAATAGAAATTGGGCAATTTTCTCACTAACTTGTCTTTTAGGAGCCAGGATAAGAAAGAACAGAGCAGGGGCAGCTAGGTGGCACTGGCCCTGGAGTCAGGAGCACCTGAGTTCAAATCCGGCCTCAGAAACTTAACACACATACAAAAAAACTAGCCGTGTGACCTTGGGCAAGTCACTTAGCCCCAATTGCCCTCCAAAATATATATATATATATATATATATATATATATATATATATATATATATATATATATATATATATATATATATATATATATATATATATATATATATATATATTTAGGGTCGGCTAGGTGGCACAGTGAGTAAGAGCGCTGGCCTCAGAGTTGGGATGACCCGAGATTGGATCTGGCCTCAGAAAATGAGCACCCACACACAAATAATGACTGGCTGTGTAACCTTGAGCAAGTTACTTAACCCCAGTTGCTTCAAAAAAAAAAAGAAAGAAATAAAGAAAGAACAGAGCAGCAGCTCTGAACAGAGGGACAAATATAGTTAATTGGAATAAATAGTGGTCTTTTGGTCACCATGAAAGAGGTCACAGTTCTTGCTGTTTCCCTCCTGAGTTCCACTTTTTCTACTCCCTAACTCTCTGAAGAAAAAGGGGAAAAAAAGGTATGACTGCCATTGAAAAGAAAGAGGAAATTCTCCAACCCTCCCTGAGCAGCTAGTGAATCTTTATTGCAGTAGCCAAGAACTAAAGACCCCAGGGCCAGAATTGAATCAAGTAAAGCTTCAACTCATTTTTATCCTTGGCCATTATCCCATCGAACCAGACTGTTCAAACAGAGATGACATGTTTGATATTAAAAACACAGACTCACATTCTCAGGTTTGGAAGGTACCATAGTGCCATCTATATCTGAACAAGAATTCCTCAAACACACACCTGACCAGTGATAATCCAGCTTATGCCCAAAATTCTCCAGGGAAAACCTCTAAGCCTCTACCTCCTGAGGAAGCTCATTCTTCTTTAAGATGGTTCTATTTACTGAGAGCCTTTTTACCAACTTGGAATCCATAGCTATTATACAGCTTCTACCTAACACTCCTACTTCTGGGCTCTAGGGACAAAAAAAAAAAAACAAATCTAATCTCTCTAATGTTTAAAAAAAGTCTAATGCCTCATGGTATTCACATACTTGAAGATAGCTGTCATGTTCCTTCTCAATCTAAATGGAAACTAGGTGGCTCAGTGGATAGAGTGTTGGGTCTGGAGTCAGGAAGATTTGAGTTCAAAAGAGCCTTAAATACTTAATAGCCATCATCCCATCCCATAACTGTGTGATTCTGAGCAAGTCACTTAAACCTCTGTCTATGTCAGTTACCTCAACTGTAAAATGGGGATGATAATAGCACCTACCTCAAAGGGTTGTTATGAGGGTCAAATGAGATAATATTTGTAAAGCACTCAGGACAGTGTCTGGCACATAGTAGGTGCTATATAAATGCTTATTCGCTTTCCCTCTTCAATCTTCTCTTTGGTCTGTTAAACAGTTTTAGTTCTTCCCATCAATCTACATAGGATATGTGCTAGAGGGTGGCTCTTCAGCCACCTTGTTCTGCTCCTCTAGAATCCCTTCACCTTATCAATGTTCTTACTATGTTCTAGGCATTCTGGTCTTTTAATGAAGCCTAACGTCACATTCTCAGGGTTTGGAAGGCACCACAGCAGTCTTCTAGTACCATCCATACCTGAATAAGAATCTCTCAAACACACATCTGACTAGTAATTATCCAGTTTCTGCCCAAAATTCTCCAGGGAAAATCTCCAAGCCACTACCTCCTGAGGTAGCTCATTCTCCTTTAAGATGACTCTTTTTACTTGGTAGCTTTTTTCCAATATGGAACATAAGCTTTTTGACTTTCACATCACATTGTTTGCCCATGCTGAGTTTGCAATCCACTAAAACCCCAAATCTCAAACAAAAATGTGTCCAGTACTGTCTGGACAATCCTACTTTACCTCATCCTTAAAAAGTTGTTTTTTAGCACAAGTGAAAGACTTTACATTTATTTCTATAAGTATCACCTGATTAGATTCAGCCCAATTTTTTATCATGTGAAGCACATCATATGAAGCATAATTTTGGTCCTGATTTTGTCATCCAACGTGTTAACCAACCTTCCTGTTAGCTTTTGTCATCTGAAAATCTGGCAGGCAAATTATTTGCGCATTTATCTAAGCAATTAATAAAAATATTAAATAGTATTATACCAAACATAAATACCTAAAGTACTCCACTAGAGATTTCTAAATTAATATCTAACTTAACTATACTATAATCTAGCCCACATCTCTCCATCTTTTCCACAAGAAGAGCATGAGAAACTTTTCTAAACATTTGCTAAAATCTAGATGAACTGTATCTTCTGTATTCCTCTAACCTACTTGTGTAGTAACCAAAATGAAGGGAATAATGGTTATTCTGACATGATCTGTTCCTGAGGAAGCCATGCTAGGTCTTTGGAATTCCTGCTTTTGTTTTGTACATGTTCATTAGCTATCCCTTTAACAATATATTCTAGGATTTTAACGGGGATAGAAATTGAACTCATAGGCATAGAGATGACTGATGCAAATTTCTATTTTTTGAAAACCAGGATAATATTGGTCCTTCTCTGGTCCTACAGTATCTCTCCATTTTTCTACCATCTTTCAAAAACCACAGACAATGTCTGAAAATCCTTTTACTCCACCCCTTTTATCTGGGCCTGATGATTTGAATTCATTAAAAGGAGTTAGCATGAGTATGCTAGAGAGAGCTCAAACCAGCTCACAAGAGCCAAATTGTTCAATTTTCAGTATGAGCATTCATGCTTTAGAAATCAGCAAATGCTACAAATAAGGGCTTGATTCATGGTTTTGTTGATTATACAGATTTAAGAAGGTGGTGAAGAAAATGTTAGATTAAACTAAAAGTGTATTAAGAGTATCTTTTCAAAAGTAAAGACCAACTGACTAGGTGAAGAGACCTAGCACTGTCTCAAGGTCAATGTTGGGAATCTCCTTTGTCATATGTCACTTATTTCACACTGCTCACTTTCCCTTACTTTACATTGTAGTCAAACTTGTCCACTTGCTGCCTTCCATGCCTGGAATGCACTTCCTCCTCACCTCTGCTCTTAGAATTCTTAGCTTCCTTTATGTCCAGATCTGAGCATTTCCTTCAGAAAGACTTTCCTGATCCTCCAAGTTATTAGCTTGCTCTCTCTCCTACCTCAAACTATCTTATATTTATTTATCTACTTACATGCTATACCCCCAGTAGACCATAAGCTCCTTGATAGCAGAGAGTGTTTCATTTGGGGTTTTGTATCCCCAGTACCTTGCATCGTACCTAACATAAGGAGGCTCCATAAAAGTATTTGTTGAATCAAATTGAATTTTACTAGAAAGTTCAGAGTTCCTAGTTAATAAAATCATGTTTGGTAGAATGCTAGATAATGAAAGTTTTCTACATTATGGGCAAACTTTAGGTGCAGTTCCTGCCTAATTTCGAATTTCATAGACCCATGTGATTGTTGTCTAAAGCTAAAATGCCTGGATTTTCACAGGCACACATGAGTACACGGACCCCTTAAATTAGTCAAAACTTTAAGGAACTGTACAGTCCCTGGGGTGGCTTCTCCATTTCCACTTGTGTGGTTCATAACTGCAAGATGCCTGGGTGGGTAGTCTAATGAGTTGCTATGGTAACATTTTCATGTACAAGAATTAGCAAGAAACCAATACAGAGAAATTTCATCCCAATGATGGAAGGACATGGAGTGCAAGCTATGAAACACATGTAAAGCTTTACCAAGATGGGGGTGAGCCAAGATAAGGCCCATTTGAAAAAGAAAGCAAATCAAAATGGAACACCCCCCAAACTGAATGAGAGGTTTTTCTTCATAAAATGTAGCAAGGTTAGTGGAATCTTTAATGTAGCTATATGCACCAAGTGCTGTAAGAATAGAAACAAAAGTCTGGTGCATCAGACTCTGACCAGATGATCAGTCTGTCACTGCAGTTGCCTGACTATTGATTACTTTTCAGAAATGTGTTGACCTAAGTCTTGATGTAAAAAGAAAAGCAAATCCCTTGTCTTTTGCCACCAGGATCCTGGGTCACATGGCTTTTTGCATGATTAATGTTGTTTTGAAAGTCTAAAGAATCAATAAACCTTCTTTGAAGCAGACACCCATAGCCCAAATAGGGTCCTGCCTGTTTAGTGTGTCACTAAGTCTACAGAATTCATTACCCTTTGGGATAAAAGTGGAAAAGTTGATTAGTGGATGACAATCTGGAACTATGTTCTGGTTTGCCAACTATTCCCAATCAAAGCAGTGTTGCAAGAGGGCCCTAAATATCCTGGAAAAAGTAGTGCACCTCCTTAAATCCCCCCTGATGACTAGGGACTAAGGAACACTGGGGAGAACTTGCCCGCCTGCCTGGGTTCTATTTTCCTTTGAATTGTGAACTCTTGATAGCAAAGTAGTCTCCTAGGAGCAAAAAGAAAGAAGATTTGCAAGCCTCTTTATTGGATTCCCTGAAATAGCCAGGATTATCCCCAGGTGCCTCAGATAATCACTAGCAGAGGTAACGAAAGGTGTTTGGGCATACTGGGAAATTCACCATTCAACTCTCATTTTTATATATCTCAAGCACCTAACATCTCAACCTGGCTCTCCTTCCAGTGTCCCTCTGTCTGCTGATGAGGCTATCATCTTCCCAATCACCCAGGAGTCATTTTGGATCCTTCCTACTTCTTTATTCCCTGACATGCAATCAATCCTGTCGATTTTCCTTTCACAAAATATATGTATATATATTAACTGATGCAGAGTAAATAAAGTGAGAACAAAAGAATAATATACCTAATGACTATAACAATTAAAATGAAGACAACATTAAAAGGCAACAAAACTTAGGTCAAATGCAACCTATAATACTGGTCTCAAATTACTAAAGTCAAGTTTTACATTCTTCCTTTCTATTAAAACTAAACTACGAAATGGAAAGTTAAATGTCAGTTATAAAAACTTTATTAAATGATTTTGCTTAACATTTTTGGGGAGGAGGTATTAAAGTAGGATTGTTTACTAAGAAGTGAAATGAGTCAATAAACCTTTTTCTTTTTTTAATCATATCTGTGATATCACTGGTTCAGAGAACTTCCAGTAAACAAATTCCTTCTACCAATATACTCAGCACCATCTCCCCAGCACCAACTTAGAATCTTAGGGAAGCTGCCTAAGGGAGTGAAGATGTAAGTAAATTGCCCAAGATCCAATGGCCAGTCTGAGGCCACACTTGAACTCAGATCTTCTTGACTCTGAGATCAGTTCTCTATCCACTATGATACTGCCTTGTTCAATAAAACCAAAAGCAAAAATTCTAATATTCAATATAACCCCCTAGGTGGCACAGTAGATAGGGTACCAGGTGTGGAGTCAGAAAGATCGAAGTTCAAATACAGCATCAGACACTTACCAGTTGTGTGACCCTGGTCAAATTACTTATTCTCTGTTCACCTCAGTTTCCTAAACTGTGAAGGAGGGATAATAATAGTATCTATCCACCAGGTTTGTTTTGAGGATCAAATGAGAGAAGTGATGCAGTGGATAGAGCTCTGAGCTTGGAATTAAGAAGATCCATTCCATAAATTCAAATCCAGCCTCAGTAGCAAGTCACTTAAGAGACCCTGGGCAAGTTGCTTCAGCCTGTTTACCTCGGTTCCTCATCTATAAAGTGAGCTGGAGAAGAAAATGGCAAACCACTCCAGTATCTTGGCCAAGAAAACCCCAAATGGGGTCATGATGAGTTAGACACGACCAAAATGACTGAACAGCAGCAGTTGGTGCAGTGTCTGGCATACAGTAAACACTACATAAATGTTAGCTACTATCAGATCAGTCCTCTCCTCCACTCACACTGTTACCACCATAGTTCCAGACTGTATGACTTCTCATTTGAGTTATTATAGTGACCTGATAACTGGTCTTTCTGCCTCCAAACTCTCCATTTTTCAATCCTTCCTTCATAAAAGAAACAAAAATAAAATAAAATAAACCCTTCCTAAAAATGTAGAATTCTGGGCAGCTAGGTGGCACAGTGAATACAGCACAGGCCCTGGAGTCAGGAAGACCTGAGTTCAAATCCAGTCTCAGACACTTAACACTTACTAGCTGTGTGACTTTGGGCAAGTCACTTAACCCCAACTGCCCTGCCTTCTCCCTCCAAAAAGCAAAAACTAAATAAATAAATATATTTTTTTAATTGTAGAAGTCTTGTCAAGCCAGTATTTCATTCTAAAATCTTCAAACACTACCCATTGCCTATAGCAGAGGTTCCCAAAGTATGGTCTGGAGATCCCTGGGGGTCCCTAAGACCCTTTCAGGAAGTCTGTGAAACCAAAACTATTTTTATTATGATACTACGATGTCTGAATTTTTAATATAGTAAATATTGCTACATATAACCTACATTGAAAAAGCTACAGACAAATAGGTGGTACAGTGAATAGAATATCAGCTCTTGAGTGAGGATAACCTGAGGTCAAATCAAGCCTCAGACACTTAACACACTTAGTAGTTGTTTGACCTTGGGCAAGTCACTTAACCTCAGTTGCCCTGCCTTCCCCCCTCCAAAAAAAAAAAGAAAAGAAAAAGCTCTTCAGGGTCCTCCAACATTTTAAGGGGCCAAAGGTCATCATGCTGGCAGTCCTCTTCTTGATAATCCCCAATTTATCAGTCCTTCTTAAACTGTATCACCCAGAGCTTAACACAATACTCCAGCTGTGGTCCAAGAAGAGCAGCTCACCAAGTGATTATGATCTCCTTATTCCTTGAAACTTAGCCTCTCTTCTTAAAACCCAGATTTGAACTAGCATGTTTTAGTTGCCACATAATACTTCTGATTCATACCGAATTTGCAATTCATTAAAATATCCAGATTTTTTTCAGACAAATCATCATCTAATTAAGACACCATCCCACCCTCATCCTGTACTTATAAAGTTTTGGGGATTCTTTTACTTTTATTGCTAATGACTACCATCTAATTAAATAGAGCCCAATGCTCTAATTTGTCAGGATCTTTTTGGATCCTGACTCATCTACTGCGCTAACTATCCCTCCTAGCTTTCTGGTATATGCAAATTTGATGAGTTTGATATCTATGGCTTCATTCAACTTACTAATAAAACTTATTAAATAGCAGAGGGCCAAGCACAGAGACCTGAGGCACTCCACTAGAGACTTCCTTGATATGTCGACATTGAATCATTAAGGACCACTTTCTGAGTTTGGCCATTCATCTAGTTCTCAATCCACCTTCTAGTCTATGTCTTTCCAAGAGAGTGAGGCTGACAACTTTGTGCAGCTTTGCCTTGTTTATATCCAATTCACACACAAGTCAAGACATCAACCTCCTGGTCCTCTTTAAGAAGGAAGGACAACAGCAATCTTCTTCACGAGAATAACATCAAATACTTTATTAAGCACACTGCTAAAAATCTAGGCAAAATATATCCACAGCATTCCTCCCATGTATTAGTTTAGTAATTAGTTTGGTCAAAAGGGGGAAATAAGGTTAGTAAGGCATGACTTGTTTTTGATGGAGCCATGCTGGCTTTTTGCAACCATTTCCCTTTCTAGATATACCTTAAGCATCTCTTTAATCATTAAAATCAAAGTCAAGTTCACTGTAATAATTCCAGACTTTGTTTTTGTTTTCTTTTTATGTGCCATTCTCCAGTCCATCTCCTATTTTTCATGATCTTTCGGCTATTACAGATAATGGCTTAGGAATCACATCTAGGTAGCCACCTACTTTGTCTATCTCTAATCCCAACTGTGGTGACTGGGAAATTTAAAAGCTTCCTGCTCGCATCTGGGGAAGAAACCTGGAAAAAGTAGACCCACTGCAGGTCTCTGGGTCAGCTCTCAGCTCTACAAGAAGTTGTGCACAGCTCTAACCATATCAGATGCAGGACTAGTATGGCTATAATAATGCTAGGATGTCCAACTCTTGCTGCCATCTATGTGTCTATTTGTAAATATAATGAGGGAGAGCAGATACATTCGGTGGGAGAAGATAACAGAAGATCAAATGAGATACAGTATATGGTACATGGAAGTACTTTAAATGTAAGAAATGACCATGATAACAAGAAAGATGACAGTGAAGGTGAAGGGGATAATGATGCCAATCCTGTTTCTAGAAGGATAAGGGCAGGAAGAAAATAGCAACAGCTTCAGTAATTTGGCAGACCTGACAGAGTCCCAGAATAGTAAGGCTAATATAAGCCAATGCGATCTATGAATAATGTGGGTGAGTAAAGCAAACATGTAACTATTTCCCAAACAAAGGAGCACAGATTTAGAGCTGAAAGGTACTCCAAGGTCATCAAGTCCACACCCCTACGCACATTACAAATGAGGAAACTGAGGTTGAGAGAGGTTAAGTACCTTGCCCAGGATCCCACAGCTAGTGAGTGTCTTAGGCAAAATTTAAATCCAGATGTTGCTGAGTTCAGGTTAAGGTTGCTATCCACTATACTACACTGCCTCTCACTCTATCTCTGTAGTGCTTACCTCCCACAGGAAGAAGGGGACCTCAGCAGAACCAAAAGATCAATACACCCGGTGACCACAATAACGGAAAGGAAAACAACACTAAAAGACATCAGAACTCAGATCAATGGAATAACCAATCCTGATCCCAGTGAGCTAATGATGTAATATGCCTCCAACCTCTCAGTACAAAGGTAATGGATGACAAGTTCAAAATGAAGGATGTGCTATTAGATATGATCAAGGTGTCAACTGTTGATGCAAGGAATAACAGAGGGACTGAGAAATGGAATTTAGAAATTTGGTATGAAAGAAAAAAGGAAGGATATGGATATAACAATATCAAGATTATCCCATCAAGGGAAAAGACTGACTGACATAAGCATAATGGGGGAGGGGGGAAAAGAGGGAGGAACTCCCATAGCTCTGGATCTACACAGTTAATTGCATTAACTTTACTTCTTTATTAAAAAGGAGGAATCTATTTTGGTTTGGGGGTACAGTATTGGCAAGTAACAATAATGTCTTCTCGTCTGTATAAATAAAACATCTAAAAGAATTTACAAAAGAGCAAGGGATCTCTCAGGGTACCCATCAACAATACTTCTTTTTGGTGTAATAGGACAGATAGGGTCAAAGGGTTAAGAGGTAACTGTTTGCAAATTTTCGCCTGGGGGACCAGAATTTAAACTTCAGTTACTGGTAGAGATTGAATGATTTCAGTTTCAGACAGGTTGGAATTAAAGGATGAACTATTTGACTATGCCAGATGGGAAACATTAGCATAGTTTGTGAATGTGACTTTAGTGGCCAGGTTCTCTCTGTTCACATACTTTGGTTGATCATTTCACATCTGGTTTCTTCCAGACCCATACAAGTCTGCCAAAGGACACAGAAGGAACTTAACGAAAGAGAACTCTCCTTTCCTACATTCTCCTTCCCCTTAACAGGTGCCTATTGCAACCAAACCACTTTCACTTCTCTATAGCCTTTTCCAAAAAATTTGGCAAATTGAGGAAGCCTCTTGGGTCAGAGCATCAGAATAGTTCTAAGGGTTAGTCACTCTATCTAATAAAATATTTGTTCATATAGCTTAGAAAACAAGAGGAAGAACCATTTAATTCTTTTCCCTCACTCTGAATAAAAACTTCCAATTCTATAGTATGTCATTGCTTCAGAATTACATGGTAAAATTATTAGTGCATTTATTATTATTCCCATTTTATAAATGTAGAGGCTAAAATCCAGGGAAGTTAAATTCTTCAGCTCACAGTCATATGGCAAATAGGCAGGAAAGCTGGGCCTTGGATCTAGATCTCATTTTAAAACCAGTGGTTTTCCCACTGCACCTGGTTGTCTTTCAGTAAGGATGTTTTAAATCATCTAGTCAATATTTAAGAGCACTTAGGTTGAGGGGGGAGGATGAGAGTGGTTTGAGCAGTTCTGGCAGTGAAAAGAAAGGCCTCTAAAGGAAAATGGTGATGCTTCATGATCTTCTAGGTTAGAGCCACTTTCTGAGCAATCGCCTTAAGTTTCTGGAACAAGAAGTACTTAAGTTTAAGCCTTGTTAAGAATACTGTTTAATTACAAATTTGATCCCAACATTTCTTGCTTTTATTTTTCAATACCCCCTCATCTAGAAAGAAGGAAACCATAGCTTTACTCCTAGTCAGACAGCATTTGACATCCTATATGGGGATGGATACTGACAAACTGCAGTAGCTCTAAATCAGGACAAGCAAGATGGTGAACAGACTGGAAATCATGCCAGGATTAGATGAAAGAATAGGAGATATCTTGCCTGAAAAAGAGAAAAGCTGGGGGAGGGAGAGCAGGATTGCTATCTTCAAATATATGAAAGAGGGATGAGTGACAAAGTGAAGAGCTCCTCCCAAAACCTTCATTTAAAGAGAACCCCTAAGCCAGATATTTCTTCAAATCTCACCTGGCCGAAATATTTTGAACTTCTTCATCATACTCTTCCTCCTCCCAACCCTGGCCAGATATGTTCCCTCCCCTCCCCCTTCATTTTCTTTTTGTGTGTTGTTTCCCCCCTTTAATTTTAAGCTCTATGAGGTCATATTTGTATTCCCAGCGCTTAGCAGTGCCTGGAAATAGTAAGCATTTAGTAAATGTTTATTGACTGACATGGATGAGACTTTTTCTGCTCGCCCCCAAAAAGCAGGACTCAACTAAAAAAAAATTTTGGTGAAAATTTACTACATATCAGTCATTAGGTTAACCACTGAGGATAACATGTAGACAAAAACAGTACACTCCCTACCCAGATAATACAAAGTGGTGTAAAAACAGGAAAAAACAAGAGATATAAAATTCTCTGGGAATATCTAAAAAGGGAAAGAACAGTTTCAATTTAGGAATTGGGAGGAGAAACTGGGAATAATGGGTGACAGTCACAAAGGGGAGATTTTGGATCAATACAAGGAAAGATGCCTAACATTCAATATAATCCCAAAGCAAAATGGGCTGTATATAGAACAAGGGGGTTTCTCATCACTAGAGGTCTTGAACCAGAGGTTGGATGACCACTTTTCAGAAATGTCATAGGAAATATTCTTGTTCAGGCACAAACTGAATTAGATGATATCTGAAGTCCTTGCCAAATCTGCAATTCTGTGATTCTATGTCTTCAAGGTTCAAAAATTAACATGAATCTAATATTTGTTTATGGAGAAAAAAGCTCAAATATGCATTCTTTGGAGGAGAATATAACAAGTCTGCCTTGACATAGACAGTGTCAGTGAATGCCTGTTTAATCCTATACCCCCACTTCTAAGAAAATAGCAGAAAAGTGCTGCCTATGATGCACAGTCCTGAATTTCTACTCAGTGACAGGCATGATCCAAGAGCAATGGCTGGAAAAAAAAAAAAAAAAACGCCAGAAAAGCCCTCTGTCTTGTGGAAATGGTACTCTGACTAGGGCCCAGGAAGCCAGAGCTGGTGTTGATACACACAGATAAAACAAAAGCACTCAAACAAGTGGAAGAAGATCTGATAAGCCTCGAAATGACTGTGCCAATTCATCCAGCCTGAATGACATCCCTACTGGGACCCTTTCAACACATTTGATTTGAGCATAAGCTACCCAAGGGGAATATTTTCCTGTGTACTCTGTCCTGCTTCATTGGCTCACAGAATTCAATGATTAAGGGGAGGAAGGGGAGAGTAAGCTAAACTTTTCTTTAAGGAAAGTGAATGTCTTGTTGAGCTCAGGGATGCTGGGAAGATCAATCTCTGGTGTTTTGTGAGTAGATCTTAAGCAAATTATCTTTTGGAAAACTGATAAAATTGGAAATCTAAACTTGCAGTTAAACTCATTTGGGGAATTATTTTAATTTTATTTTATCTTTCAATGAACAAGCATTATTTTCTCTCCCCTTTCCAATATAAAGAAAAGAAAACTCTTGTAACAACTATCCACAGTCAAGCAAAACACATTCCCACATCTCCCATATCCAAAAATGTATGTCTCATTCTGTCTCGAGTTCATTTCACTTCTGTCAGGGGATGAATAATAAAGATCATTATCAGTAAGGAATAACCTAATAAAGCCATAGGAAGGTACCTTACAGATCATCCAGTTTACTCCCATAGTTTACAGAAGAGGAAATTGAGGCATTAAGATGTAAAATGACATGCCCAAGGTCACACAAGTAGTTAAGTGGCAGAAACAGGATTTGAACCCAAGTCCTCTGATTCTAATTTGAAAACCATCTCTTCAAAAGGCCAAAAAAAAAAAATTCCCCCAAAACAATCCAAATCCTATCACAAAAACTCTTTACCTTAATATATCCATAAGACGACTTAGGAGCTAAAGACTGAGTCCATGTTAAAAGAGCCACTTCAGCAGCTTCTAAATTTCATGTTTAATGACCATAGTAAAGTACCAGGCAATAAATTTCCCAACCATAAAGATCCCTGTAAGCATCACAGGGCTAATATCTGCAACCTTAGGTGAAATTAGTCATCATTGGGTTCTTGACTGAACATAATGAGTCCCTTTCTTTGCCAGTAAGGCACAGTGTATCCTCAAAAACAATTACGTAAGACAGAGTAAAAAGACTTCCTCTCACTTCAGCAGATACAGTGCCCCCTGTTTCCTGGCCTGAGCAACCTTTAAAGGCAGTGTGCTCAAAGGTGGAAAGTCAGGTTCAGCTATGTCTTTCCTTCCTCTTCCTTCCCTCCTCTCCTTCTTCCTGTCATATTCCCAGTACCATAGTTCCAGCACTCCTTATGGTCTCTGATGTCCCTCTTAAAGCAACTGGACTAGTCCTCATTTAACCTATACAGAAAATTTTATCAAGAAGGTTCCTCTTGAGGACCTAGGACTAGGTGACCTCCTGAGTTCCATCCAAATCTAAGATCTGTGAAGTGCTCTGAATACTCTTCCTAAAGAACAAGACTCTCTCCCACAACACCTTGGAGATTGAGCTGCTAACTTATTAATAGAGCTTATACAGTTCCACATTTCACGCCCAAAGAGTTGGCATTAGAGTCATTTTCTATTAACTCATTTGCTTCTTCAGTCCTTTTCCATCTGCCCAATGTTTCCTCTATGGTTTATTTTTCTGCTGCGCCAACATGAAGCACGTATCTTGGTCCGTTGCCATCACGTTCCCTAATTGCTTAACCGTATCCAACATACAGTAGGACGGCGATGCCATTCTACTAAAATCAGCAGGAAGAGGAGAGTTGTTACAGATGAAAGCAGGCCACCAATAAAACCTCATTAATACCTGCAGCTTTAGGGAGAGAACATGAGATCACGCTTGAGTGAGGACCACACTGCAAAATGTTAAGAAGGAAAAGACACAATGGAGGCAACCTCCTTTTTCCTACAAATATTGCATTCTGGGTGAATGTGAGAAAAAGTCATCCCCCCCCCCCCAAAAAAAAAGGTTTCTGAAAGAAAAACAAAAAGCTCTGGATTTAGTTCTTTTTCTCCCCCTTCCAAGATTTCTGCAGCTGCAAACATGTTCATTTCCACATGATCTCTAGTAGTGCAGAAGAAAGAGAGCCTTCAGGTGAAAGGTTACCTACATTTATAATGTCAGGCACCGAGCCTGGTGAGGTAAAAGGTAAATGGTAATTTTATCATTAGCGTGCCTGACCCCGTGGCCCCGCCATATCTCATAGGAGACGTTAAGAACGGCTCACCTGTCAAGATGCAAACACTTAAAGGTCAGTGCGCACAGAAATCTTGGAGAGCCTACAACTGAATTGCTGACACCTTTTATTATCACTGGCTTAAATAAATGATTCAAGTGGCAAGACAAGGAAGGATTGGCTTAATGTCGAGATTTACATGAGGAATTCTTGGAGCATTAGTTTCTCAACTACCATAAAAATGCTCTTACTTTGCGGGCTCTGTTCGTGAGAAGGTGGGTTGTTTCAAGAATTCACAGACATTCCTTGACTGAAAGTTTCTCTAGCATTTCTAAGAAATACCATCAGTTTTTTTCTGATGAATGAGTAATTTCTGTGTTGCTTAACAACCACCCCGACATCTAACCTCTCATTCTAGGTCATGAGAGAAAAGTTTAATAAAGGAAGGAACTAATGACAATTTATCTCCCTCAAATTTTTAAGGCAAAAAGGGCAAGATGTCTAAAATCCTGCTATTTGCCTCTTTTGCCACCAAAATCATGGAAAGTGTATGTTGTTTCAAAAGGAGCCACGATCAAAGTTATAACTACAAACTGCTGCACCTCAGACAAGTCTCATATACCATGCTTGAGGCAAGCAGCACAAAACCCTGCTGAAAGTGAAAAGTTGGGGGAAACAGAATGCTGAGATATAATAATATACAAGGTATATGCCACAATAATATACAAGATATAATAATAAACAAGGATGCTGCAGGGGAAGCTGCTACACAGAGAGAAAGGTCAGGGATAGAGAAAAGGGGCAGACCAGGGAAGGAGCCCATCACAGACCACTATGTAGTAGCTTCCTATTTTATTTTAACTAATTACTATTGCTAACTACGTGCTAAAATATGTTGTTTATCCGTGTCTGAAAGACTGTTAATGCTGCCAGTAACCTCTAAATCCAGATCCCTCTAAATTAGGTACCCTGGGGCAAAACTCTAGTCTCCCTGCCCTAGTTATGGCTCTGAGCACAACTTGTATATGTGAAAGTTAATTCTTTTGCCTGGGAAGCCTGAATGAAAGTAAATTATGTCAAACATAGATGTCAAAATAATAAAATGAAAAATTCAGGCAATCAGTGAATTGTTTTGACTATATACAATGCAAAACAGCCAGATCTTTGTTTATGTATGATATAAACATAGACTCTAAGGGATTAAAATAAAATCTTCTCATGCAAATTCTGTCATTAGCCATGCTTTCTCTGACCTACTATCTACCTTCTGTCAGAGAGATGATGAACTAAAAATTCAGAATGAGACACATTATTAGACATGGTTAATGTGGGGATTTGTTTGACTATACATATGGATTGTCTGTGAGGGAAAATTTAACTTAAAAAAGTAAGAGGAAATCAGTTCTATAGACCTTTTTTTCCTTAATATTTTTTTTTCATTCCAAGTTCTATAGACTTTTGTTTTGAGGTTCTTTCTAGGGCCAGAATATGCTTGGTGCAATACTGTACCAGGCATGGCTAGGGATACAAAAGAAAATTGAAGACAGAAGCCTTGCCACAAAGAGCTTAAACTCTAATTGTGGGGAGACAAAATCTACATAATTGGACCTATTTGAAAACAGTTATGAAACAATGCAGAAACTACTAAACACAGAATGATTTAGAGGACACAGAGATAATGAATGACCAGAGCAAGGGAGGAATTAAAAGAAGAAGGATTCCTAGAAGAAAATTTATGTTAGGTCAAAGAAACCATAAAACCGTTGTGAAAACCTACAGATAGATATCCACAGACTGGACTCTGATAATACATATGCAATGTGAAGTTGTGTAGGGCTTGAATGCCTCATATGTGCCTTCAAGTTCTGATCATCTAGAATCCAAATGCTATCTTTCTCTCCCTTCTCCCCCCGCCACCAAAAACAACAACAACAAAACCTGAAGTTTAGTAAAGCCTGTGCAGACTGCTGAAATGATCTGAACAACTATGCCATGTATCTGATCTGGTGACCAGCTAAAAATACAGCCTGTATCTCTATTTCCTCTTTGATAAAGAGTCATGATAACTCTGGTATCAACAAAAAAAGATAATATGAAGAAGCTAGGACTAATGTTGCAAAAAAAAAAGTCTTTAAAATTGCTGTTAACTTTATTTGATTCTTTGCCCCACCCTATCCCCAACATGAGTCAGAATTTCTCTCTCTAAACTCTGTTATTTTTCTGCATCTAAAGTAATTTGCTAAGAATTTTTTCTTTCCTTCTACCAACAGCTGTGGCTATGGCAGTAAGATGATTTAAAGAACAATTTTGATTCTTACTTTCACTGCCAGATCCATTATAGATATGATCCATTTATGCAGGGCTGGCATCAGAACTCACTGGGCTGGTGAGCTTAACTCAGAGCTACAGAGGTAACCAGTCTGTGGCTCTCAGAAGAAAAAAAGTTCAGAGGTGCAGAATGAGATGCTCATTCTGAGATATCATTAATGTGTTCATTTGTGTTACTTTAATCTTCATTCTTGTTATAAAGAAGAAATTTTATTTGCGGGTAAAAGAATTTAATAATAGATATGCAAAAAATCAATAAATATATATGTTAAATTGTAACAAAAATTAACAACTTTCATGCAATCCTTTTCCCTTATTCTTTATATGTTGAAAGATTTGTTTGTTAAGTTCACAATAAAAGATTTTTTAAAAAAAGAAACAAAAGCTTGATTTTTTCAAGTTACTAGTTCATAATCACTCTTTGTCACCTCCCTTCACAGTACAATGCAACAACCCTGGTCTTCATTAAGAAAAACCCAGAGGTGTTCTAAACTAAAGACAAATGGGGTGGGTGGGGAGAGAATATCAAGGGAGGACAGGGGAAAAGGTTGACATTTGAAATTGAAAGTTTAAATTTCAAAGACCAAATGAGCATAGGATCCATGGAGGGGAAAGATTCTAAAGATAAATTCTGGAGATAAGTATTTTTTCATGTAAGGTTATTAAAATTAGTTACTGAAAAGGACATCAGGTTTTCTTACATTTTAATTTTTCACTTGAGAAACCAACTACAAGGGAAAGAAAATGCCAACTGTGAACTTTTCCAGATGGTTGCACTGTAACTATTACCAAGGGAACTCTCAACCTTCCAAGAGGTTCTGACTGCAAAATTCTACCCTCCTCAACACTGCCTCTCTATTTCATATGTCCCTTCTCCCAAGCAAAGCCCTGACCTCCCAGCAACTGTAGGCACACAAAGTTGGGCTCTCTCGATAATCTCCAAAGAAATCAATAGTATTTAGAACAGCATCTTGCTTTCTTCTATGAGACTCAGGACAAATGGACTTCACCATTTCATTGGTCAGTTAGTAGTCACAGAGAAACATGGGCAGCAGCAAGCTGGCAAGAGTTGCTAAGTAGGGATGAGACCAGAAATCTGAGTATTCCAACAAGGCTTAGGGAGTCAAGCAGATATATGAGGACAAAGAGAAATGAGTCACTGCTCCAGAATGTATGGCTTGACTGGAAGGTTCAGGTAGTTGTTTATAATCCATGAAGGAAAACAGATCAAGTCCAGGAAGTAAGAAGAGTAAAGAAAAGGGAATAAGCATTAAATAACACCTGCTATGTGCCAAGCACTGTGCTGTTTTGCAAAAAGTATCTCACTGGGGCCTCACAACAACACTGGGAAGTAGGTACTCTTATCCTGTTTACAGTTGAGCAAAGTGAGGCGGACAGAGGTTTAAATGACTTGCCCAGGGTCACACAAATATCTGAGGCTGGATTTGAATTCAGGTCTTCCTGAGTCCAGGCCCCGCACTCTATCCACTATGTTGCCTAGCCAAAATGGGACTTAGAAAGATTAGAGATTTCTTAAAGACAGACAAAGCCAGAAAGGCTGAGTAGTACCAGTGAATACTGAACCTAAGTGAGCCTGATTGGTCAGTAAACTCGATCCTGTCAAAGATTTGTTTGGTTTGTTTCATTTTGTTGCCATCCTTTCTCCTTCCGGTACACATGATGAGTTCTAGGTCCACAGGTGTATAGCTGCAGCCACAGGAAGAGACCAACCAAGGTCTGTGAGGTCACTCTGATTCTGACTAGAGTAGAATGATCCCTAGGATGGTCTTTCACCACAGCCAGCTCCCTTTCCTGACCCCCTATCACTCACAAGATTTCAGTGAATTTCTGGAAGCTCTTTTACCTACCTTGAAGTTTATCTCCTGGGACTCTACTGAAAGTGATTTCCTGGATGAAGTTGGCAATTAGGGTGATATATCTAGACAACTGGCATTCTACCAGAAATATTTGTTACTGTGAGGGGCACTAACAGCCGTGTAAAGTAAATGAATGTTCCATGGGCCCTCTCAAGGACTTCATGGGTTTGTTAACTGTGTAATTGACCATTAGAGACCAAAGAAATGAGAAGCCCAATTTGTAAATAGAACTTACAAAGCTTGGGATCTCTGAAAACACTGGGCAATAAATAACATTCCATTCCCCAAGGCTGTCTTAAAAATGATAATTCCAAGTATTTTTTTAACGTCAGTATGTAGACTCTTCCTTCCCTCTCTCTTTATGTTATAGATGAGAATAGGCTCATCTTCAGATATATTAGCAAGGATTAGCTAAGCCATTTTAAAATATAATTAGAAGATAAATGCAAAGGAATTATTGAAAAAACTAGGTACTCTCAGGTAGAGCTTGGGAAATATAATTTAAAACAATGTGAAGAATAGTAGCCATTGAAATGATTACAGTTGAATTAATTTTGCTACTGAGAATCCTCTGAAATGCACTATTTTTCATTATCATGACTAAAATGAAATAAAATTTGTTTCATTAGGGTGGCAAAGTCAATTGCCTCCAGACAATGTCAAAACAAATTCAGGGGAAGAAACCAAGCACTTACCAAACACCTACTCTGTTCAAGGCACTGTAAAAATATTATCCCAGGCGGAGCCAAGATGGCGGAAAGGAAGCAGTAACCTCACTGAGCTCCTCTGTCACTAAGTCCAAAAGGGTAAATCTGAGCGGATTCCGGAGTGACGGAGCCCAGTGGAAGACAGAGTGTGGCAGAATCCAGCCCAGGAGGTTGCCCAGAGTGTCCGCACAGGTCAAGTGCAGAGCGCGTGGGGTCTGCACAGCTCAGACCTAAGAGCAGGCAAGCAGGCTACACCAGAGAGAGAAAAAGCCCCAGCCTGCAGACTTACCAAGGACGAATCGCAGTCATCTCGCAGAGGGAACGGATCACTGGAGCCAGGTAGGAGAGTCGGGCCCCCAGTGGAAAGAGTGGCTTCTCAGGCTGCATTCAGTCCCCAGCCTGGAAGTTTAGAAACTGCCTGCCTGTATAATACAGGGGCTGGAATGGCAAAGTAAATTCTAGCTGCTCCGATCCTCCCATCCCTCCTTCATGAAGCAGAAAACCCAAAGATAAGTCTCCCACCCAGATTAAAATCCCAAGTTAATGGAAATAGCCTCAGGCTTGAGAATCTCCAAGAAAGGGTGTAACTGAGACAGCCAGGAATCTGAAGAGAAGAGAGGGAGGGGACCCAACAAGCCCCACCTCACCTCACCAACAAAAGCCTACTTATAGCCCAGGGGTATAGAGGCAGAAATCTGAAGTGGTCAGACTCATCCCCACCTACACATCTACATTCCTCACTGACTTCCCTGACTTAGCCATAAACTAGCCACCCAGAGGTATTCAAAGTCAAGGATCAGGCCCCAAACTCATAGCCTGAGACACTAAGAAACAGGAAGTCACAATGGGAAGGAAGGAAGCTGAAAAGGAGAAGGGGAAGGCAAGAAAGTCTATTCGAGCATACTATGCAGGGCAAGAACAACAAAACACACAGGACAATATAGACTCTCTGCCCACACCAGAGACCACAGAAGGAAACATGATCTGGTCTCAAGCCCAAATAGCATTCCTGGAGGAGCTTAAGAAAAATTTTAAAGACCAAATCAGGGAGGCAATGACCAACTTGGAAAAAGAAAATACCTCCCTAAAAAAGGAACTTCAAAAACTCACTGAAGACCATAATTCACTAAAAATTAGATACAATCAAACTGAAACTCAGAACTCTATGATGCAGCAGGAGTCAATCGAAAAAAACAAGATGATCGAAAAATTGCAAGAAAATGTAAAATATCTCACTGGAAAAATAACTGACCTAGAGAACAGATCCAGGAGAGACAACCTAAGAATTATTGGTCTACCAGAAAGCCATGATGAGAAAAGCAGTCTAGACCACATCCTCCAAGAGATTGTCAAAGAAAACTGTCCTGAGGTCCTGGAATCAGAAGATAAAATAGCTATTGATAGAATTCACCAGACTCCTCCTGAAAGAGATCCCAAACTGAAAACTCCAAGAAATATAGTAGCCAAATTCCAGAATTATAAGATTAAAGAAAAAATTCTACAAGCAGACAAAAAGAAACAATTCAAATATCGAGGAACTACAGTTAGGATCACACAGGACCTAGCAGCTTCTACATTAAAAGAACGGAGGGACTGGAATTTGATATTTCGTAGGGCAAGAGAGCTAGGACTACAACCAAGGATTAACTACCCAGCAAAACTGAGCATAATCTTTCGGGCAAGGAGGTGGACGTTTAATGAAGTAAGGGACTTCCAGACTTTCCTAATGAAAAAGCCAGAGCTCAATGGAAAATTTGATCTCCAATTACAAGACTCCAGAAGAACATAAAAAGGTAAACAAGGGTAACATAGACTCACACATGCAGAAGTGCACACACCCACACCCACAAACACAAGCTCATTACCTGGGATGCAACAAGAGCAAAATGTTCACATCCCTATATGTGGAGCTGATAACGGTCAATATTTGAAATCTCTATGATTATCATGACCTGCAAAAGGGTTATACTTAGAGGGTGTGGGTATGAATGCACTAACATGGAGTCTAAAAAAAAAAAAGACTATTAAGGGGATCAATGGTACTGTAATGGAAAAAGGAAAGGATGAGCTAGGAAAAGGTAAAATATGCCATCTGAAGAGGCATCAAAACACACTATAGAAGAAGGGAAAGAAAGAGGGAGAGGAACATCATTTAAACACTATTCTCACTGGTTCTGGTTCAAAGAAGGATCAAATTAATCAGTGAAGTTTAAGAATCTAACGTGAATAGACACATAAATTCATTAAATACAGGAACTGGAGGGAGGGAGAGGAGCACTGTTTGAAATTTACTCTCATTGGTTTGGAATCAAATGGGGAGTAATTTACTCTGATAAGTATAAAAATTTATTGTGACCTATAGATAGTGGGAGGGTAAGGGGTGGGGTGAAAAGGAGGAGACTAAAGGGAGGGATTATAAGGGAGGGAAATAGTAGTAAGGGGAGAGGATAGGTTAAGAAGGGGGGTCACTGGGTGGGAACACTGAGGGAGGGGGCGGTCAAAAGGGAAAACTTCAAGGAGGGGAAGGGAGAAGGAATAAACAAAAACATAAACAGGGGAGGGAATAGGATGGAAGGGAAGAGACAGATAGTCATCATTACTGTGAATGTGAATGGGATGAACTCTCCCATAAAACAGAGGCAGATAGCAGAATGGATTAAAAACCATAATCCTACAATATGCTGTCTTCAAGAAACACATTTGAAACAAAGGGATACCCACAGGGTAAAGGTAAAAGGTTGGAGTAAAATTTATTATGCCTCAGCTAAAGTAAAAAAAGCAGGGGTAGCAATACTTATCTCAGATAAAGCAAAAGCAAAAATAGATCTAATTAAAAGAGATAAGGAAGGAAACTATATCCTACTAAAAGGCACCATTGAGAATGAAGCAATATCACTATTTAATATATATGCACCAAGTGGTATAGCATCCAAATTCCTAGAGGAGAAGTTAAAGGAATTAGAGGAAGAAATAGATAGCAAAACTATACTAGTGGGGGACCTTAATCTCCCCCTCTCTGAACTCGATAAATCTAACCTCAAAATAAACAAGAAAGAAGTTAAGGAGGTGAATAGAATCTTAGAGAGACTAGATATGATGGATCTCTGGAGAAAACTGAATGGGGATAAAAAGGAATTTACTTTCTTCTCAGCAGTGCATGGTACATACTCAAAAATAGACCATGTACTAGGGCATAAAAACCTCACAATCCAGTGCAGAAAGGCAGAAATAGTAAGCACATCATTCTCAGATCATGATGCAATAAAAATTATATGCAATAAAGGGCCATGGAAAGATAGACTAAAAACTAATTGGAAACTAAACAATTTAATCCTAAAAAATTGGTGGGTCAAAGAAGAAATTATAGAAACAATCAATAATTTCATTCAAGAGAATGATAATAATGAAACAACATACCAAAATTTGTGGGATGCACTAAAGGCAGTTCTCAGGGGAAGTTTTATATCCCTGAGTGCATACTTAATTAAAGCAGAGAGAAGGGAGGTCAATGAATTGGACATGCAATTGAAAAAGCTAGAAAAAGAACAAATTGAAAATCCCCAATTTAGTACTAAATTAGAAATATTGAAAACCAAAGGTAAGATTAATAAAATTGAAATTAAGAAAACCATTGAATTAATAAATAAAACTAAGAGCTGGTTTTATGAAAAAATCAACAAAATTGATAGACCCTTAGTCAATATGATAAAAAAAGAAAGAAGAAAACCAAATTATGAGTATCAAAAATAAAAAGGGTGAATCTACCTCCAATGAAGAGGAAATCAAAAAAATAATGAGGAATAATTTTTCCCAATTGTATGCACATAAATATGACAATCTTAGTGAAATGGATGAATATTTACAAAATCACAAATTGCCCAGATTAACTGAAGAGGAAGTGAATTACCTAAATAACCCCATCTCAGAAAAAGAAATCAAACAAGCCATCAATGAACTCCCTAGGAAAAAATCTCCAGGGCCAGATGGGTTCACTAGTGAATTCTATCAAACATTTAAAGAACAATTGATTCCAATACTCTACAAACTATTTGGGAAAATTAGTGAAGAAGGAGTCCTACCAAACTCTTTCTATGACACAAATATGGTACTGATTCCTAAATCAGGAAGAGATAAAACAGAGAAAGAAAATTATAGACCAATCTCCCTCATGAATTTAGACGCAAAAATTCTAAATAAAATATTAGCCAAAAGACTCCAACAACTTATCACAAAAATAATACACCCTGATCAGGTAGGATTCATTCCAGGAATGCAAGGATGGTTTAATATTAGGAAAACCATCAATATAATTGAGCATATCAACAACAAAACTAGCAAAAACCACATGATCATCTCAATAGATGCAGAAAAGGCTTTTGACAAAGTACAACATCCATTCCTATTAAAACACTAGAAAGTATAGGAATAAATGGAGCCTTCCTTAAAATAGTTGCTAGCATCTATCTAAAACCATCAGCAAGTATTATATGCAATGGGGATAAACTAGAAGCCTTTCCAATAAGATCAGGAGTGAAACAAGGGTGTCCACTATCAACCCTCTTATTCAATCTGGTACTAGAAACGTTAGCAGTAGCAATTAGAGAAGAAAAAGAAATCAAAGGAATCAAATTAGGCACAGAAGTGACCAAGCTGTCACTCTTTGCAGATGATATGATGATATACTTAGAGAATCCTAGAGAATCAAGTAAAAAATTACTTGAGAAAATAAATAAATTTGGCAAATTTGCAGGATATAAAATAAACCCACATAAATCCTCAGCATTCCTGTACATCTCTAATAAAACTCAACAGCAAGAGATAGAAAGAGAAATCCCATTTAAAGTCACTGTAGACATTATAAAATATTTGGGAATCTACTTGCCAAAACAAACCCAGAATCTATATGACCACAACTACAAAACACTTCTCACACAAATAAAAACAGATCTAAATAGTTGGAAAAATATCAATTGCTCGTGGCTGGGTCGAGCTAATATAATAAAAATGACAATTTTACCCAAACTAAACTATATATTTAGTGCCATACCAATCAATTTACCAAAAAACTACTTTCTAGAGTTAGACAAAATAATAACAAAATTTATTTGGAAAAACAAACGGTCTAGAATATCAAGGGAATTAATAAAAAGAAACGCTAGGGAAGGTGGACTAGCTATGCCAGATCTTAATCTGTATTATACAGCAGCAGTCATCAAACTGCTTGGTACTGGCAGAGGTGTAGAGTAGTGGATCAATGGAATAGATTAGGTGCAGGAGACCCAGCAGTTAATGAATATAGTAATCTATTGTTCGATAAACCCAAAGACCCCAGTTTTTGGGATAAGAATGCACTATTTGACAAAAAACTGCTGGGAAAACTGGAATACAGTATGGCAGAAACTGGGCATAGATCACTATCTAACACCATATACCAAAATCAAGTCTAAATGGGTGCATGATCTAGGTGTAAAGGATGATACTGTAAGCAATTTGGGAAAGCAAGGAATAGTTTACCTGACAGATCTGTGGAGAGGGGAAGACTTTAGGACCAAACAAGAATTAGAGAGCATTATAAATGCAAAATGGATAATTTTGATTACATTAAATTGAAAAGCTTCTGTACAAACAAAGCCAATGTAACCAAGATCAAGAGGGAGGTGGGAAATTGGGAAAGAATTTTTACAACTTGTGTCTCTGATAAAGGACTCATTTCTAAAATGTATAGAGAATTGAGCCAAATCTATATGAATACAAGTCATTCCCCAATTGAGAAATGGTCAAAGGATATGAATAGGAAGTTTTCAGAGAAAGAAATTAAAGATATCTATAACCATATGAAGAAATGCTCTAAATCACTATTAATTAGAGAAATGCAAATCAAAACAACTCTGAGATACCACATCTCTCCAGTCAGGTTGGCTAAGATGACAAAACAAGAAAGTGACAAATGCTGGAGAGGATGTGGGCAAATTGGAATGCTAATACATTGCTGGTGGAGTTGTGAACTTATCCAACCATTCTGGAGAGCAATCTGGAATTATGCCCAAAGGATTATAAATAATTTCATGCCCTTTGACCCAGCCATACCACTTCTAGGGTTATATCCCAAAGAGATCATAGTAGTGGGATGAAGAACCATATGTACAAAAATATTTTTAGCAGCCCTTTTTGTGGTTGCAAAGAATTGGAAACTAAAGGGGTGCCCATCAATTGGGGAATGGCTAAACAAGTTGTGGTATATGAATGTAATGGAATTTTATTGTGCTAAAAGAAACGAGGAGGTGACCTGGAGAGACTTATACAAACTGATGCTGAGCGAGAAGAGTAGAATCAGAAGAAATTTGTATACAATCACAAACATACCATATCTGTGACGACCCACTATGACAGACTGGACTCTTTTCAGCAATGCAGTGATATAAGTTAATCCCGAATGACTCAAGAAAGTGAGAACTGCGCCATCCAGAGATATAACTAGAAAGAACTGAGCCTGAATCCTGATGGAAGCAAACTAAATGATCTTGTTCTTCCCATTGTTTGGTTTTACTTCTTCCTTACCATCTTTCATCCCACCTAGTACAATATGCCTTTGTAATTGGAATAATGTTTAATATGAATGCATTTGCAGACCCTATATTGTACTATATGCTGTCATGAGAGGAGGGGGGAGGGAAGTAAAAGAAATTTGAAAATCAAGGAACTATGGAATTGAATCTTGTTAACTGAAACTAAACTAATAAATTAATTAAAAACAAAAGAAAAAAAATATTATCCCATCCCTACAATAAACCCTGGAAGGTAAGTATTCTTATTATCTCCATTTTATGGTTGAGGAAACTGAGGCAGACATAGGTTAAATGACTTGCCTGGAATCACACAGCTAGTAAGTACCTGAGGCTAGATTGGAACTCAGATTTTCCTGATTCTAGGTCCCCTGCTCTATATACTGCACCACCTAGCCAACTCACTCTGTCTTCTTGCTGTAAGGCAGCTAGGTGGTCCAATGCCTAGATCACTAGTCAGGAGGACCTGAATTTGAGTCCTGACTCAGATACTTAACTAGCTATACTGTACTCTCTTAGCCTCAGTTTCATCATCTGCAACGTGGAGATAATAATAGCATTTGCCTCCCAAGGTAGTTATGAAGATCAAATTAATTACTCTTGGAAAACTTTAAAGTGCTATACAAATGCCAGCTATTACTGTAGTTGTTGTTGAACCTCATGCAGACCAAGTCACTGGTTGATGAATTGAACTTACCATTTTTCCACTAGGAATTTAGACACAGTGTAGAAAAAGACTTAGTGTCTTCTCATCTTTAAAAAAAAATGTAGTGGTACCATCCTTTGTCATATTAACTGGACTACTAGAAGACAAATTTCCCAAATAGTATCCCAACATTTGACCAAAAAAGTGCTGTGTACCATACCCAAAATCCTGTGGTACCTTCACTAGTCATACATTGTATGAGTAAAATGTAGCATCTATTAGCCAGGGACTAAACCCCACCCACCAGCTCATTAACTCTCACAATATCCCAATCAGGTCAAGAGAAGGAAGGCATTTACCAGAAAAAAAAAATGAAGAATGGTGACCCTGAGAAATTGTTTATTCCTAAAAGTACACAACAATGCAGCGACATATAGAGGGGATATGGGAAATTCAAGTCTCTAAATCATCTTCCATTTATTGGGGTTTTTTCCCAATTTTCCCTCTTTTCCCTTTCCCTTTTTTAATTTACAGCAAGATTGTGGAGATTGCTGACCTGTTTCAGGAAAGGAAGGATATGAGTTACACAAAACGAGCAAAAGGAAGCACATGCAAAATACGATTTCTTCTTGGACCTGTCAGACTCGACTGCTCATCTCCTATTCCTGGCATTCTCTGTTGTTTAGAAGCAGCAAACAGCAGAGTTCGGCTGGGAATTCTCAGCAACACTACCTCTATCTCTGCACAGAGGGCAGGGAATTGGATTTTCCATTTCATGCACCATTCGTAACTTTATCACTTGGGACTCATATGCTATCTTTAACATACAGAGAGGGGGAAAAAATAGCAGTAGCCATCTTTCACAATTGCCTTGAAAAATCCTGCTAGCTTCATTCAGTTCATTATTTCTCAGCTCATGAACACACTGGCCAAAAAAAATTACCATCTTCTAGCCCATTGTTGGTATGCAGCAAGTATATTGTTAAGGTCATTAAGGTTGTTTTTATGAGATAGTAAATATAAGGCTAATCTTTTGACCAGAATCCCAGATCCTGCAAGAAATGCAGAACTGTGGGTACCTTTTTCACTCTAAGCAGTGGCCAAATTGTACCCTAAGGGTTTCTCCTCATATATGACCAGTTTAAATCCCGGGGACCTAAGCCCCCGAGAGGGTCAATATCTCTCTGGATCTCCCCTTATCCTATAGTAAAACTCTGAATTCTATGAAACAAAGTTAAATATGGGTCATACTTAAGGTATCCTCAAAATGGGTGCCAAAGTCCGTAAGTCTTGCACATGCATTCATTGCAAATATGGTCATCGAGTAGGAGACAGTGTTATACTTAAAATGCATGAGATACTATGGAATCATGAGAGTCCATTTAATAATTTGGATGGTATGAAGTGGAACCTGGCAACTTTCTGAAGTTAAGCTGTGGAGCAGGTGTCAGTATATGCTGATATGTACCGAACATTTTCTAACCAGAAGGTCACTAAGCCAATGAAATTGCAGGACTGGTCCAAATACAGAAACATACAGCTTTTAACTAACCCATCAGCTCCCCCGAATATGAAAACTGAATTTGGGCTTACTGGCAAGGCGGGCTTCTGTGATTCTGGTAAATCCTCTTTCCTACAGAATCCTACATAACCTCCAGAAGACTTGGAGCCCCATTCCATGGTTTTGATTCCTGCCAAAAGTAAACACACTTTGGAGTTTGTTAAATAAGCCAACCCTTTCTCCTTACACCTGCACTGCCCAAGTAAACTACTGGCTTTAGCTCTAAGTAGAAAACTGCAAAAGGAACCTCGTGCACTATTTTCTTCTATCTCCAAGGAGAAAGTTGCAACAGAAAATCTCTCTTAAAAGTCTCAGCAACTCTTGAACTTACGATCATCAATAAGGCAACTCTTAAAGACGATATTGTCCAAGAAATCTCCCCTCTTTGATAAAAGGCTAGATTCCAGAATCACTCAGCTTAGGAAATTTAAAAGTTCCCCTTCTCTACATAAGAAGTTGTAATTATAATTGTGACAGTAATTGTCCTTGAACTCCTCTCTCTGACATGTGTCACATGTAAGTGGGTCTTCCACTTCTTTGTGCTTGATTATAAGTCACCATTGGTGCTCCTGGTGGAAAAAGATGGGGAGGGGGATATCCCTTTCTCCACAGACCCTCCCCTGTTCTTGCTGAACTTTGGAAGGAAAAAGACAAGTGACAAGTTTTACAGGAAATGAAGAAGAGTTGTTGATCTTCAATCATTCAATCACTAGGAATCCCCTAGGTCCCATGCTTTCAAACTATGATGCACACCTTTAATCTTATCAAGTTGACTGGTAATTCCTCAAATGGATCAGAGACTCCCTAGAGCTACACTCCCTTATATCACTATACTCAACTTCTGGCTTGCCTTTTCCATCAGATTACACCTTTGTAATGGTAATGGGAATTTGAAGATCTTCCCTGCCCCTTAATAAACCTAAAGGAATTTGAAGACATTCCCTGCTTTGAAAATATACTCTAGGTGTCACAGTGAATAGAGCACCAGCCCTGAAGTCAGGAGGACCTGAGTTCAAATCCAGCCTCAAACATTTAACACTTACTAGCCCTGTGACCTTGGGCAAGTGACTTAACCCCAATTGCCCTGACTTCTCCTCTCCAAAAAGAAAAATAAAAAGAAAGAAAATATACTCTGCCCCCTAATAAGTTGAATGTAATCACATGGAGCCTGTGGTGGGAGGAGTTTGCTGAAGGGTGGAGCAGAGCCCACAGGAAGCTAGGAGTCAGAATAGCTAGACACAGTGGGAGGAGAGGATGCTTCCTGAGGGAGACAGTAAGGCTTATGAGTAAAAGTTGGTTTGTGGGAAGGCTAAAGGATACTATGGCTCTCTGTGCTTTTGTGGCTTATTAACTTCTCTGCTACTATGATAGAATTGGCTTACTGTTTTGAGGATTCATTTTTCTGGTATCTGAGTAAATGTTTTGCTTCTATCTTCTATATAGAGAGTCTTATATTTTGTGATCAAGCTCTATGCACGTATATCTATAGTGATCACTGTTGCTGTGAATATTGCATTGGCGCTACACACCTCTAACTCCAATCATGTTTATATTCTTTCATTTGTCAGAGGCAGTATAGTATATTGGACAGAGAATCAACCTTAGAGTCAGGAAGACCTGGTTCAAGTCCCACCTGTGACACATACTGATTATGTGACCCTAAACAAATAGCTTAAACTCTCAGCTCCCCATACAACTATCTTACACACTAGGTTACAGAAAAGATACAAGTCTGTAGAAATACAGTTTCTTCACTAGGAGTTCACTACCTCAATGACATTTCAGGTCCAAATGAAGAAAACACTCTTTTACTTGAAAAAAGAACTTTTTTTAATTACAAAAATTTGTTTAACTAGAAAAGTCCCCCCAAATCAAGCTAAGGATTGTTAGTTTTATTATTTTCCACAAATTATTCTGAGCATTGCTTCCATCAAATCTCATCTAGTGAGTTACACATCTTTCCCATGTCAGTTAACCAAACATGGCCTCCTAAATACAGTTTATAGAGTCAACTCTGAATGCTCTGTCAGATCCCATTGGTTTCCAGTCAGCTTCGAACAAGGAGCATATAAAAAGGATGACTGTTTCAGAACCACTAAAATTTTATTCCTGGCTTTGTGGGGAAGGATTAATACATTTTAACCAAACCCCATAAGAAAAGTAGGCTTTTTTGTTGCTTGCCTGTCACAGGAGTCAGAAACTCCCTAACATGTCAGCTTTCCCCATAAACAATAAGTATATTGTAAAACGGTTTATGGCTATTATAAAAATATTTTGACTATTTTACCCAACTACCTGAGTAAGACACCTGGTAGCAGTAAAAATCACTTTTACAGCTAGCCTTCCAGGACACAAGGGAAAAAATGAAGACAATTTCTTTTCTATTAAAGTATTATACAGCTGTGCCTAAGCAAAACATCTGTTATACTGTCTCGCCAAAACAAAGCACTGCCGTTTCTCATAATATTTATTTATTTCCAGTGGGAACTGTAAGATACTTAGCTGGTAGCTCCCACAAAAAATGGGCTAAGCATTTCATTGAGAGGGAGTCACTTCATGGTTCACTACTCAGAACGATAGCCGATCCAACAGATAATGGAGACGAGGGATCCAAATGAACCGATTTCCATTTCTCACTTCCCTTTATTCTCTGTTTCCTTTCCTACATTTCTTCCACTACATATACCCATATATTTACAAGGTAGGGCAGAATATGGTCCTCATAGCCCATTCTTGGCATCAGCTAGAGATCCAGAAGATAGACCCACAACACTTTTAAGTCTTGTGCTACACAATATAACATTTCATTATGTACTGCTTGTTAATCCTGCTTATTAATCCTGTTTTATGTTATTCAATAGGAATAGAGACTAGAATTATGATTTCTTCCCATATGATAGAAATCCTTCTACCAGTACAGGTAAGCACCTGAGCTATGACTTATAATCTTACAAAGTTGCCTAAAAAACAACTGCCTAAGAGAGGAAGTGATTTGACCAGGGTCACATAGCCAGTATGTCAGGGGTATTCTATACATGATGGGGTAAATAATAACACCTTCTTCTCAGACTGTTGTGAGTATCAAAGGAGACAATAAATGTAAAGTACTTACTTAGCACAGTGGCTGGCACATAGTATGCACTATATAAATGTTAAGTATAATTATAATTACTTCTACAGGTACTCACAATCTTCTCTCTACTGAGTCAGTCCTCAATATCACCTGGGGGCCATCTCCAGTCATACCGATTTATATCTATCTTGACGCTGGACCCAGATGGTTTTGGAGGGAAAAGTGGGGCTAGTGACTTTGCACAGCTCTCCCTCAATTAAATATAATTCACTTGTAAGTCACAGCATTACCTTCCTGATGCCATGGTAAGAACAAAGGACAAATAACAATTTCAACTGAGTTGATATCAATAAGTCACAGAGTTAATTAACTTTGAGAAAGGGGTATTAAATAATATGGTAAGAATGGGCACAAAAACACCCCATCCCTCCCCAAGTTTGGAACACATCCTCCTCTTTGCCCACACAATGTCCCTGCGCAGAGTGAGCTTGAATTTAGGGAGCACATGCCATAGAGGGATAATTCATAGGTCCCCGTTGTTAGAAGCCCTTTTTCCCTTCACTGAGTCCTCCTGAAGTTCCCCTAGCTCTCTGCTAGGTTCTGAGGGTCAATATTTGTCCTCAGCTCCTGACATTGCCTCCACCTTCACATAACACCTTTAGTTTACATCTTTCTAATGCATAAAATAAGTCATATGGCATATTGTACCCATCTATGTGGCATGTCTTATCATTTAACTGATGTTTCCACGTGGGCCTGTATCTAAACTCCGTATTTCCCCCGTTGCTAAGTAGGTGCTTTAAAACGTTTGTTGAATTACCATTCAACTAATCAAGACAGAAATTAACAATTCAGTAATGTCCAATTACCTCAATAATCCAAGCAACTGATTAATACACATTTTTCTCAGGGTCCTCCCAGATTTTCAAAATAGGAAGCAATTCATGATTCATATTCCTTTGACAAATAATCATCTACATAGGATCCCTCAACTCAAATACTAGTGAAGGATCACTCATGTCAAGTCCTTCCAGATGCTAACCTCCTGATGCCCTCACTGTCCAACTACAATTTTTTCTATTTTGCATTTATATTCATTATGCTCTCTCCCCAGTAGAATGTAGACTGCTTGGAAGTAGAAATTATTTCATTCTTTGCCTTTGTCTTCCTGACACTTAGCCCAGTGCCTGACACACAGCAGGCATTTGATAAATGTTGATTGATTAATTGATTGATTGAAATACAGAAAAGCAGGGTCTACATTTTCTGGTATCCTCTTGACAGAAAGTCATTAAGCTGAGAAGTCAGAGCAGCTAGTTTGGTGATGTTCTCCTAGATGTCCATCACTCCCACTAGAATCCAAATCCCCTTTACACTGCCAAGTGAGATACTCTGATGTTGTTTAATAAACAAAAATTCCAGTTCTTCCCAGTTAACTCAGCCAGCATGGGTAGGAGCTCTGCATTCCAGGCAACTGAACAGCAGTGGTAATACAAATAGTGCCTGGGGTGAGGATAAAAGCGAAGGTACACTGGGGCATAAAATAGATTGTGCCTTTTACTTTTGAGAGCCTAGCAGAGCTCAGGCAGGAGAGCTTTGGTGACCTCACCTCTCTCCTGGAATCTCTGCCGCCTATCTGGTTTTATTTATCATGGCTGTTGTCAAAAGCAAAGGGTGCGAAATAGCTGAGGGTTATTCAGGGACTTTGCAGGGAGCAGGTGAGGGTGCAGGCAATGTGGAGGGGGAAGGAAGGGAGTATTGACAAGGGGAAGAAATTAAAAATATATATAGAAAAACAGAGGGAAATCTTTGTTCAGGGACAATTTAAATAATTTCAGCAGTTAAAAGAAGAAGAAAATCATTTTGGCAATGAAGGGACCCAAATTCAAGATTCTGAAGAGGCAAGTGTTTTCCTGGTGGGTTTTTTTTTTTTTTGGTTGGTTGGTTGTTTGCTTGCATTTTGTCTAAGCTGTCCTCATTTTGAGTAATCAGCTATAGGATTTGTTCACAAAGGTGGAAAACATAGATGGCTCCAGTGATGCATTATCATGGGTCGAGGAATGCATCCCATAAATTTCAGGTCCTCATATAACTGGGCCACTTCTGTTCATAGGAAAACAATATTCCTCAAATTCTCCCCCAATTCAGTGTCTTTGCAGAAAATGTCTCTGGCAAATATCTGAGAGACAACAATATATAGTGATTTGAGAAAAACATTAAGACAAGAACCATTTCCCAAAAGATCTGTTATCAAAAGATCCAAACAATTTTCAGAAGATGAATAATAATATGAAATATTCACCAAATTACTAGTATAAGAAATGCAAATTGAAGCAACTAAGATTTCAGCTGACACCCATCAAATTGAGAAATATGATGGAAGGAAAAAAAAGAAATTGTCAATGTTAGAGGGGCTATGAAAAGAGATACGCTAAAAATATAGTGGTTATAGAGATGTAATTTGATCCAACCATTTTGAGAGAACAATTTAAAATTATGCAAGAAAAAAATGGCCAAAGTGCTCATATCCTTTGCTCAAGCAATCACACTACTATGCATATACCCCAAAAAGGTCAATGAAAGAATGAATATTTCCATATAAATCTATTTTTTTACCAACATTCTTTGAAGCAACAAAAAACTAGAAACAAACTGATGCCCATGTATTGGAAATGGCTGAATGAATTCTATTAATATACAAAGGTAATTGAATATTATCATGCTATAAGAAATGCTAAATTAAAAGAATTTAGGGAAATTTCAGAAGGATCATATGGATTCATGCAAAGTAAAGTAAGTAGAGCCAAGAGAATAATATAAACAGTGACCAAAATAATATAAAGGAAATGAAAACCAAAGGCTATCCAAACTCAGATCTGTACAGACAAGCCTTGACTCCAAAGAATAAAAGCTAATAGCTAGCATTTATGAAGAGTTTTGAGGTTTGCAAAATGTTTTGCATGTTATCACAGTTGATTCTCACAACAACCCTCTGAGGTTGGTGTTATTCTTATTTCTATTTTATAGTTGAGAAAATTAAGGCTAAGAGAAATCAAGTGACTTACTCAGGTTCACACAGCTAATCAACGCCTGAAGTACAATTTGAACTCAAGTTTTCTTGACTCCAAAACCAACATGCAAACAGAAAACAGGTACTTCGTGAGAATTGTTTGGACAGTTTAGAACAAAGTGAAATACAAAATGCCTACTCATCAGTCTCTCAAAACTATACCATGTTTGAATATTTTAAGTTTCAAGCTTCTGGGAGAATCTAATAGTAGTTACATTATCACTATTTGTTTTATTCTGCTAATTCAAGGCTATGTATCAAGTGCTAAGCATTTCTTTTGTGTAGAGGAAATAAATAGCTGTCCCATACCCTATTCATATTGATTGAATACCATTCTATTACAATCTTTGAAGAGACTCTAGGCATAACCCCAAATCTAAGTTTTAAGTATTCCCCAGGGTACTGGTGTGAGGGATAAAGAGTCTAAGATAGAATGAAACAAATGAGCCTGATCCTTTTTTTAGGTGGTAAAGATCCCCCAAGACTGAACCAAGGTACTGTGTACAAAAGTCCAAAGCAAAAGCCTCCCATAGAGGAGCCCTTGGGCTCAGCAGTGCTTTGAATTGTTAGATGGTTCTACCCCACCCTCCAAAAAAATGTATTTAAGGTTAGGTTGCTGTAACAATGAATCCATTATAAAATTCTTCCTCAAGACCTGAGGGAGGTCTTGTTCTATTTGTCCTACTCCTTTTAATAGATTTCAAATTAAGGGTCTTATAAGTTGTGAGCATGACAGTATACTTAGCAAGGATTTACAGTTCCTGGAGAGTACTTCAAGGTCCTCCCTGCAGTGAATGCCAACCAATTCTTCAAGACCTACATTTATACCTACATCTAGGGCTGGAACATCTAACCCTATGATGACTCTCCAAAAAAAGTACCCTAGGGTGGTGAAGGGTGCATTTCTCCAGCTGAACAATTGGGTTATGCCCATGGTTAGTGGGCATGATATGGATGATAAAACAACAAAAGATAAAAGAGCAAGCAGGCAGGTAGAAAAAGCAATGGCCCACAAAACATCCAAAAAGTGGAGAATATCCAGTAAAAGATCATCAACAGTGTCAAATGCTGCAAAGAGGTTAAGATGGATAAAAACTCAGAAAAGGGCATGAGATTTGGCAATTAAAGACCACTGATAACTTCAAAGAGAATTGAGGTCAGAAGCCAGATTACAAGAGGTTTAAGAAATAGAGAGAGAAGAAGCAAAGGCACTTAAGAGTAGATTAATTTTTCAGAGAGTTTAGATGAGAAGTGAAAACAGATGTAAGTAATAACTAGCAGAGAGAGCAGGATCTGGTGACAGTTTTTGTTTTGTGTTTTTTTTGAGGATGGAAAAGAATTGGCTATGTTTGTAAGCAGTTTCTTCTCGTTGTTCAGTAATTTTCAATTGGTCAGTTGACTCTTCATGATCACATTTTGGGGTTTTCTTGGCAAAAAATAGTAGAGGGGTTTGCCATTTCCTTCTCCAGCTCATTATACAGAAGAAGAAACTGAGGCAAACAAGGTTAGGTGACTTATTCAGGGTCACACAGCTAGTAAGTGTCTGAGGTCTGATTTGAACTGAGGAAAATGAGTCTTCTTGACTCCAGACTGGTCACTCTATCCACTACACCATCTAGCTGCCTTTGTAGGCAACAGGGAAGAAATAATTTGATACAGAAAGAATGAAGATTAAAGACAGAATGGGCATGATAGTGGAGTCAACATACTGGAGAGGATCAAAGAGGATGGATCAAGGTGAATGCTGAGGAATGGGCTTTGGCAAGGAAAAGGATCCTTTCATCAGAGATCAGATGAGAAAAAGGAAATAGTGAAGGATGAAGTCAGAGGAGGACGAGAGGGAGTACCCAGCTCAATTTTTTCAGATATATAAGGCAAATTCCTCTGCTGGGGCAGGATAAAACTCGAAGAAAAAATGTGGGAGGGGGTAGGAGTGTGCCAACCATCAAGGAATGAGTCTAGGTACAATAGGAGTAGATGAGGAAAGATCCATTGAGGAAGGCAAATGATTAGAAGGTTCAAAGACCTTCCTTGAGTTTGTGACAGTCAGTTTTTCTGATATCACCTTACAGCACACACTAGCAGGAAGAGTTATGACCTGAGGAGTGAAGAGGTATAAGCCCTGGGTACTGATTCACAACATGCACAAGAATGGGTCAAGCCTGGTGCTATTGTGGCCCAAGGGGCCTTGGGAAGTAAGCAGGAAGCAATATCCTAGGACTCTCAATCCCACATCACCACCTGCCTATTACAAATCTGCTACCCTATGTCCTTCTGCCATTTTGAATCTTCAATTCAATATCTCCAAAGCAGAGCTCCTAATGTTTTTCACAGAACGCACTCCTCTTCCTAACTTCTTTATTTTTATCAAGGGCAGCACCATCTTCTAGTAACAATATCAGCCATCCTTGATTCCTCAATCTCCCTCATTCTTCAAATCCAATGAATGACCAGTTTCATAGATTCTCTCTCCACAACATCTCTGACATCTCTTCCCTTCCCTCCACTCACATGGCCAGTATCCTAGTCCAGGTCACCTGTAATACTACAGTAACTTCCAGCTTTCTCTGCCTCCAGTATCTTCCTTCTCCATTCTCCACACAACTGCCAAATTGATATTCCTAAAGCCCAGAGAGAAGACCATAGCAGACCTTGCTTAAGTAGCTTCAGTGACTCCTTGATGTCGGTAGAAAAAAATAAAAACTCTTCTGTTTGACATTTAATTTCTTTCATAGTCTCCCTTTAGCCTGTCTTTACAGGCTGATTTCACATTATTCCCTACTATACATTCTATCTACCTATCAAACTGGCCTACCTGCTCATCCCATCTCCCACCTCATGCATTTGTTTAAGCTGTCCAAGATGCCTCTCATGTCTGAAATGCTCTCCTTCCTCACCTCTACCCAGAAGTATGCTGGAAAATGATTAACAATCAGTTCTTGGGGGAAGGGTGGAGAGGAAGAAGGAGATATATATACAACACATCTTTGAATTTAATCTGCATTATTAACATTTTCTCCATTATTTTGTCTGAAAATTAATAAAATAGTCAACCAAGCCTTGATTTGTAGCAGTTGCCAATTTCCATGGTATAAATGCTCATGCTGAAAAATTAACAATTGACTCCCCTAGCCAGAATGAGCTGGCTCCAGCACTACCTCTTGGAACTCCAAGCTTTAAGGTTCATCTCAAGTTCTGTCTTGTTGAAGGGGCCTTTTCTGATTCCCTTGAGTTTCTAAATGCAATGCAGATAAAATTAGAGAGAAGTAAATAAGAAAAAAAATCCTTGCAACAAGTTTTTCTTAAAGTCTCGTTTCCAAAATACATAAGAAACTAATTCAAATTCAAATTTTTTAACAATAATTTTTTACAAAATGTTGAGTTCAGAGTTTTTCTCCCTCCCCTTCACTCCCCTCCTACTAAAACAGTAAACAGTAAAGGCCATTTTTAACATTTTTTTTTGCTTTTTGGAGGGGGGAAGGCAAGGAATTTGGGATTAAGTGACTTGCCCAAAGTCACACAGCTATATAAGTATTAAGTGTCTGATGCCAAATTTGAACTCAGGTCCTCCTGACTCCAGAGTGGGGGGCTCTAGTCACTGCTCCACCTAGCCACCCCTTAACATTCATTTTTACAAAACTTTGAGTGATTCAATTTTATTTTTAAGAATAAGTGATATTTCCAAGTTTATAAATGGTCAAAGGATATGAACAGAAAGTTTTCAAAGGAAGAAATCCAAACTATTAAAAACCTCCAAATAGCTAATATTTAGAGAAATACAAATTAAAGCATATCTGAGGTTCTACCTCATACCCATCAGATTGAGAAGTTGACAAAAAGGGAAAATTACAAAAGTTGGGCAAACAGGCACATTAATGCATTGTTTATGTGACTGAATTGGTCCAATTATTCTGGAAGGCAATTTGTGACTATGTACAAACAGTGAGTGTCTTGCACTTAGTGATGTCACTACTAGAACTAGGCCCTTGCACATATCATTAAAAGAACTAGCCCCCCAATGAGATCTAAGGCAGTGGAAAAGCACCTATGTGTACAAAAATATTTTTTCTAATTCTTTTTGTAGTGGCAAAGAAATGGAAACTAAGAGTATGCCTATCAGTTGGTGAATGGCTGAACCAGTTATAGCATATAACTATATGGAAATATTATTATATAGTCAGAAATTATAAGGATCAAGCAACACTTAAATGAAGTTATATGAGAAGACACCCTCAATCTACCCGTTTGTGGAAGTCAGAGGTTCACAAGTGTTACACATTGTGCATGTTTTAAGATTTTGTCAATGCATCAATCAATTTTCCCACTCTAAAAAGTACTATTTTCACATGGAATAGTACTCTGGGAGAGGGAGGGAAAGGCACTCTTAGAATAACTAGAGGAAATATCACTAAAGCAATTTTTAATATTTTTGAATAAATAAAAAGATGAAAGGATGGAAGGGATGGTTTCAGAGAAATCTGGGGTGATTTATATGAACTGATACAGAGTGAAAAAAGTGGGAACAAATATGGAGGTGAAAGGGAGAGCCCCCTACTTCCCTGCTCAATTCTGTCAATGGAGTCTAGAACGTCAGAAATGCTGGGCAATCTTGTAGAAAATCTAGAGATAAGCAGCAAGCCATGAACAGTTGGGAAGAGAGAAGAAGGTATGGACTGTGGAGGAAAAAACAAAACAAAGACATTTTGTTGGTTGGTCAAACAAGTTGGCAATGTTTGACACATTTCTAATTATGTAACCTTATTAATTAAATTTCTGAATTTAATTAGTCTGACTGAGAGAAAATGGAAAGGAAGGTCCTAATGGGTCTATCTGTGCTGTTGATTGTTTCCCCAAAGACAAATTGTTGACTAGAGAAAATTAATTAATCTCTCACTTTTCCTTTGCTAATCTCAGCATAACTAGATTATCTGTCAAATGGGCATTTCTTATTATAGGTGTTTTAGGTTTCAACTACCTAGCCCAGTGCCAGGCACAAGCAAGAGAAGATTAATAAACACTTGTTTATTGATTGACTGATTAAGTGTAGAAGAAAATAGCAAACCACTCCGGTATCTTTGCCAGGAAAACCCCTAATGGGGTCATGAAGAGTCAGACCTGACTGAAGCAACTATACAACAAAAGTTTTTAAGACAACTGCTTGTCATCTGGAGTTATAAAAATTGCATTTTACCAACTCCTCCCACCACTTGGTGAAGGATAACAATAAATTATGCCATGTTTGTAAAATATAAGAATTCATTTGCCCATTCTGAGCCTATTACAGTAGCATGTAAAGGATAGTGCCACAGTCAACTGTGGAATGGCTCTTATTTTTATAAATTTCTTAGGGAAGGCAGCTAGTTGATAGAGTGCCTGGTCTGGAGTTAGGATGATTCATCTTCCTCAGTTCAAATCTGGCCTCAGACACTTACTGGTTGTAAAACCCTGAGCAAGTCATTTAACCCTGTTTACCTTAGTTCCTCATCTGTAAAATGAGTTATTGAAGAAAATGGCAAACTACTCCAAGAAAATCTGAAATGGATCGTGCAGAGTCAGATACTTTACTGTCTAGGGTACTCTTTAGCAAAATGTAGTTTCCTTGATTATCTCTTTTAATTAGATCTATTTTTGCTTATGCTTTGTCTGAGATTATGATTGCTACCCCACCTTCTTTACTTTAGCTGACACATATTAGATTCTGTTCCAGCCTTTTATTTTAATTATTTCTCTCTTTCATAAATAAAATATTGTTGGATTTTGGTTTCTAATACATTCTGCTATGTGCTTCCATTTTATGGGTGAGCTCATCCCATTCACATTCACAGTTATGATTATTGTATATTTCCTTCCATCCCATTATCTTCTGTTTCTTCTTTTCTCTTTTTGTCCTGTCCCTCCTCAAAAGTCTATTTAGCTTTACACCACAGACTTCCTTTATTATCACATTATCATTTCCCCCCTTTCTCTTATTTCTTCCCCCTCCTATTTCCCTATTGGGTAAATTACATTTCTATGCCCAACTCTGTGTGTGTGTGTGTGTGTGTGTGTGTGTGTGTTTATTTATTCTTCCCTATTTGAATCGATTCTAATGAGAATGAAACTCAGGCATTGTCTGTCACAATCCCCCATTTCCCTCTTTATTGTAAAAGTTCTTCTTTGCATACCTCTTTTATGTGAGAAAATTTTCCTCATATTACTTCATTTTCACCATTTCTCAGTACATTCCCCTTTCTCATCCATTCATTTTTTTAAAGATCATTCCAACATAACTGACTCACACCCATGCCTTCCATCTAGGTAAACTCCTTTTAACTGACCTAACAAAGAGAAAGGTCTTAGAAGTTACATGTATCATCTTCCCATATAGGAATGTAAACAGTTTAACTTATATTGAGTCACTTATGATTATTCTTTCATGTTTAGTTTTTGTACTTCACTTCAGTCTCATGTTTGTATGTCAAATTTTCTATTCAGTTCAGTCTTTTCATCAGGAATGCTTGAAAGTTCGCTATTTCATTAAATATCCATTTTTTCCCCTGAAGGATTACACTCAGTTTTGCTGGAAAGGTGATTCTTGGTTGTAATTCCAGATTATCATATTCTAAGCCGTCCACTCCTTTAACATGGAAGTTGTTAAATTTTGTGTGATCATGGCTGTGGTTCCACAATAGTTGAATTATGTCTTTTTAGCTACTTAAAGTATTTTATCTTTAACAGGAGCTCTGGAATTTGGCTATCATGTTCCTGGGAGTTTTCATTTTGGTATCTCTTTCAGGAGGTGATAAGTGGATTATTTCAATTTCTATTTACCCTCTAGATCTAAGATATCAGGGAAGTCTTCCTTGATAATTTTTTGAAATGTGATTTCTAGACTATTTTTAAACGTGTCTTTAAGGTAGTGTAATAATTCTTAAATTATCTCTTCTCGATCTATTATCTAGGTCACTGGTTTTTCTGATGAGATATTTCATATACTATTTTTTTTCCTTCTTTTGACTTTGATTGCTTCTTAATGTTTCATGGAATTATTAGCTTCTACTGCCCAATTCTAATGATTAAGGAATTATTTCTTCAGTGAGATTTTGTACCTCTTTTTCCATTTGGTCAATTCTGCTTTTTAAGGAGTACTTTTCCTCAGCTAATTTTTGTGCCTCTTTTACCATTAGGCAAAATCTGTTTGTTAAGGTGTTATTTTTTTCACTATTTTTTGTGCCTTTTTTTTTTCAATTTGTATTTCATTTATTGGTAGTAATTTGAAACATTTTCCAAGATATTTTTCTTTTATTTTCCACTTTTTCCCCTGAAAGCTTTTTTTTATTTAAACAAATGCTTTATTAACTTCTGTTTTACATCATTCATTTCCGCCAGATTTTGAGTTACAATCATTTTTCCCCCATTATTCCCCTACCCACCCTCCCAGAACAGCAGTCCTGCAAGACATTGCTTCCTCCAATCTGCTCTCTCCACTATCCTCTCCCACACCCCCTTCGACCTCTCCATTAGAGGAAGGTGAATATTTGTGTCCCAATGCCTGCACATCTTATCTCCCAATTACAAGCAAAAGAGTATTAATAATAGTATTTATATATATTTGAAACATTTCATCTTAAGACCTTGGATTTCAGATCCATTTCCTTCCTCACTTGTCACCCATTCCCTCTGGGGAGATAAGTAATTCAGTATATGTTGTACATGTCTAGCTATGCAAAACATTATCATAGTAGATATATTGTACAAGGCTGCTTATAATTCCCTCCCCCTCATCCCACCCCCCACCTGGTCCATTCCCCACTTGATCCTGTCCCTCTTCCATAGTGGGTACCTCCAACCTCCCCTCCCCTCAAGGATGCCCTCCTATCCATCATCCCTCCTCTCCTCCCCTTTCCCCCCATTCTGCTGTAGGTTGAGATATCCCACCTAGTATGTATGTCATTCTCTCCCTGAACCAAATTCAATGAGAATGTGGTTTTGCCTTTTTGCCTTCCTATTTTTCCCCTCCCCTGCAACCACTTCCCCCTGCTTCCTCTACATGAGATAGTTTACCCCACCCTGTCTCTCCCCATCTCTTCCTGCCACTTTCCTCTTTCACCTCACAACTTCACCCCTTGAGTATCCTCCCTTCCCAACAAATTCAACCTATGCCCTCTATCAATATATAACTGTAGCCATATACACACACATTCACATATGTATTCACATGACCATAGACCCTTCTTCCATTATTTTCATAGTGAGAAAGATTTCATCAGTCACAGTTATTGTTTTTCCATATAGGAATGTAAATAGTTCAACTTTGATAAGTTCCTTTTGATATCTTTTCCCTGATTACCTTCTCAGGCATCTCCTGCTTCTTGGTCTGAGTGTCAAATTTTCTATTCAATTCTGTTTTTTTCCTCAAGAATGCTTGAGGGGCCTGCAACCCACTCATGTTTTCCCCTGGGGCTTTTGGAGCAGGACTTCTGACCTCACAGTCCTCTTCCCACTCCATGCTTCGACCCTCCTTGCCCCCAAAGTAGGAGTCTAGGGTTGCATTTTTCTGTTTAATTTGTTTCCTTTGCCTTGGCATGTTGCCACTTAATTACTTGACTTTTGGGCTTGTTGCCACACTATGGCTTTGCCGCCAGATAGGGGAATTTTCGTCCTGAACATGTGGGGGGGGCAACTTCCGTTTCTGGCAAGCTGTAAACCCACCCACAACCTCCACCCCAGATCACAATCCAGATCCAGGGAGGTTAAAGCAAGAGCAATTAACCCCCAAGACTGATTGCTGGATCTCCCTACAGTTCGCAGGCCAGGAGCTGGAGCTGCCTCTGAAAACTACAAAATGGCATGTCTCCTCAGTGGCTTCTAGCCCCCGGGGGGGAAGGTGACGCATTCCCCAAATACTGGTCCCAAAGTCCATAGGGCACTAACCTCTCACTTTGTCCTAGGCATGTCTATGTTCATAATTCTGGAATCACCACAGCTGCTGGTCTTCTGGGGTCCCTCCAGCCAGTTGCTGGCCCTGCCACCCTGGGGCTAAAACCGAGACTCAGGCGGACCGGACCTGTGCTTGGCTCCCCGCGCTCTGTGCACTGTGTGCTGCTGGCTCCCAGACCACTGTGCTAGTCCTTCCTGAAGGGCTGCTGGGCTGTCCTCAGCGGGAGGTTAGCTTTTCTGTGTCGTTCTGTGGGTGCTGGGGCTCCAGAAGTTGTTCAGAGTCCCCTTTTACATAGTTTGGAGGAAATCTGGGGGCAGAGTGGCTTGGATGAGCTGTTTCTACTCCGCCATCTTGGCTCCGCCCCCTTTTGTGCCTCTGTTACCAAGCTGTTAATTCTCTTTTCATAATTTTCTTGCCTCATTCATTTCTTTGACCAATTTTTCCTCTATCACTCATCTCTTTATTTAATTCTTCCAAAGATTCTTGTTGAGCTTGGGTCCAATAAGCACTTTTCTTTAAGGCTTTTTAGTAACTGATTTTATATTATTGTCTTCTTCTAAGTTTATGTTTTTCTCTTCCCTTCCACTATAGTCACTTTTTCTGGTCAAATTCTTTTTTTTTTTTTTGTCATTTGCTTATTTTTCCAGCCTATTTCTTGATTTTGAGCCTTATGTTAAAGTTGGATTCTGTTCATTTGGGGTTGAAAGACCCAGTCCCAAGCTTCAGACTTTTTTTTCTGCTGTTTTCAGAGATAGGTTGAGTGGGGGCCTGCAAGTTTTTGTTATGCCCAAGGTAGAGTGATACTGGGAGAGGTATGGTTGCTGCTCTCCTGGTCTGTGTTCTGGTATTTACCAAGGAAGGGCCTAGTCCCCCGTACCTGTAGGCATTAGTATTCCTCTTTGACTTGAAACTGTGATCAGGAACCCCAATCCCTTATGACTAATCACAAGCTCTCTTCTCCACATTGGAACTGCAACCCAGAACTACGTATGGACAATAGATTTGCCAGTCAGTATCAGCTGTACCCAATACCAACAAAGGGTACCCTGTAATCACTTTCTGACTGGTTTTCCAACCCCTTTACTATCTCTGAGCTAAGAGCTCCCAAAGCTTTCACTGCTACTGCTGTGGCCACTGTTGCTATGTGTGTGGACTCTGGACAGATCTTCATTCTGATGTTACAGACTTCTGCCAACCTCTTTTCTTAGACTGGAAAAATGTCTCACCCTGACTTATTGTGGCTCAGCCACCACAAAAATTTAATTTGATGTATTAATTTAAAGTTGTTGAGGAGAATGTTGGGAGGGTTCAGTTGGGTGACTGCTCCAAATTTGCTGTTTTGGCTCCACCAACCATAGTCTAAGATCCAATCTAACACAAGATAATTCTCCTCTCTAGTTCTAAAGCATCTCTTCTATTCTCCATTTTTGAAGATCATTAGCATCAACTCAGCAATCACAACCATAATACACAAGAATAAATGAATAAAATGAAAAAGCATTTATTAAGTGCCTACCATATGTAAATTACTGTGCTAATAGAAAAGTAGAGATAGCTGACACCACTACCACCACCCCAAGCATATCAAAAGGGAGAATTGTATTCCTTTAATGTTTAGACAACTATTTCAAACTAAATCACTCTCTTCAGCAAGAAACTTTAACTCTTTCAGGTAATTTTTCTTCAGTGCTTTATTCATTGTTAGTGGCCGAGAAGAACCCAGATCCTAAGGACAGTAACAACCAAGACATTGTATGTAAGTCCCAGATCAAGGCAGTTGTACATTCAGGATGAACCTAAACCAAAGATGAAGTAGCATTTATCTGGACCTGATGTATTAAACTCACTGAGTATGGTCAGATGTCCTCTTACTATCTTCTCATACCTTCTGTTTCAATTTTCTGTTAAGTGTTTTCATTTTATCCCTCCCAGTACAAAAACTGGTTTCCCTGGTAAATTAAATGGGAGCCTGGGGTGGCTAGGTGGCGCAGTGAATAGAGCAACAGCCCTGGAGTCAGGAGGACCTGAGTTTAAATCTGGCCTCAGACACTTAACACTAAAACAAGCCATGTGACCTTAGGCAAGTCACTTAACCCCAATTGCCCTCAAAACACACACACACACACACACACACACACACACACACACACACACACAAATAAACAAGAAGCTAAGTCAAAAAATTCTGCCTTCTCTCTGTTGTCTGTCATCTTTTTCATCCCAAGCAGTGTTCCTATCCCCTCTTTATTCTGTTCCTGCCTGTCAACAAAATTTAAAATGGTTTTTTGTTGTTGTTGTTGTTGTTTTCCTGAGCTTTAATAAAGCCACGGCTGGTTCTGAGTCTCAGTGTTTCTGAAGCTTTCATTCTCATCCTGTACCTTCTTTTAAATACATCCTCCCCCCTCCCCCACCCTTTTCTCCAACTTTTGCAAGTGTCTTTTCAAAAAGCTGTACTATAATATGAAAGGTAATTTCTTCCTTGTTCTTCTAATCTGCTTACAATGTGGCTTTTTATATCTAGGTCACATCCATCTGGAGGTTATTGTGGTATAAGTGTAAGATACCTACCTAAACCTAATTTCTCCTATACTACTGTTCAGTTTTCTGAAAGTTTTAAGAGCTCTGATCAATGACATCATCAACCATGATTTCAGAGGACTAATAAAAAATAGCACTGCCAACCTCATGACAGATAGATGTCAGATTAATATGCAAAATGAGAAATTCATTTTTGGATGTGGTCAATGTGGAAATTTGCTTTGCTTCACCATGCTTATGTAGCTAATTTCCTTTATTTTCTTCTTTATTCTTTTCTTCCTTTTCTTCTTTACAGAGAGTGGGGAAAAAGAAAATCTTTATAATCAAAAAAATAAAATTTTATTTAAAAATGAATCTTTAATTTGAAAAATAAAAAAAATTCATGATATATATTCACTTAAGGCTCTTTATTTCTTTTCCCCTTCATGCCTTTTCCCTTTTCCATCCTCCTAAGGAGCATTTGGGTTTCTGTCATCAAAATATCTTTGCATCTTCCCTTTAGAGGGCATCTCCCCTTGGAACCAACTTCCTCTTTTGAATTTTTGGCCATGTTTAGGAGGGTACCCATCAACTGGAGAATGGTTGGAGAAACTATGGTAGATGAATATAATAAAACAGAAGAAATTAGGTAGGGATAGTTTCAAAGAAACCTGGGAAAACTTGTATGAAATAATGTAAAGTGAAAAGAATCAAAGGAACAATTTATACAATATAGCTCTGTAAAAATAAACAACTTTGAAGAAACATTGAATAATGCAAATGTGATCACAGTAAATAAAGCATGTTACCTACTTCCTGACTGAGAGGAATGGACTATGAGTATAAAATAAGACATACGTTATGGGACATAGCCAATGCTGCAATTTGTTTTGCGTATGTTACAAGAGTTTGAGTGTAGGGATGGGGGAGGGAAGAAGTAAAAATAGATTTGGGTTAATTTTTTAAAGTTAAATTAAATTAAAAAATATAATTTTAGGTCATGGAATCCTACCTATTATTTCTCTGAGCATTTGGAAATCCTCTCTCTCAAATTCTAGGATAATATTTGGATGATTCTCAAATTTCCCTTCATGAATTTGAAGTAAGACAAAACTTTCATGTAAAGAGGGGCTAAGTTTCCAAACCAACTTTCAAAGACAAATTCAGGTCAAGGGAGTGGAAACTTTGAATACAGACCTTAGACACACAGCTCCATGGGGATACAAAGACCTCAAGAGACTAACTTCCAAAGACAGAAGCATTTCCACCATATTAAGGAGGCCACAATAGCAGATAGGGGAAGCAGAGACCTCAGAGCTAATCTCTTCCGTATTCACTAAAGGGAAGATATCATTCTGCAGCTCCCTGGGGACAATTAGGTGGCTCTATTGTCTTCATATCTAGCCTCAGATGCTGTGTGATCCCTGGGAATTCACTTAACTTCTGTCTGCCTTAGTTTACTCAACTATAAAATGAGGATAACAGCACCTACATAGGACTGTTGTGAGGATTAAATGATATTTGTGAAGCATTTAGCACAGTCCTTGGCACATCAGATGCTTAATAAAATGCTTATTCCTTGGCCTTTTGCTAGTCATTAAGATATGTCTTTTTCTACATGGGAGAGAATTTTAAGTGCTACCGGGACCCTATAAACTTTTTAACCTTGAGACAAAGCCTAGGTTTTCTTGCCCAAATTACAGCTTTGACTCTGATACAAGGACCACTGCCTCCCAGTGTTCCCATCATTTAACAACTGACAGACCTCTTTATTGATCAGAATGAGAACTAGAATACAAATTCCTCTAATAATTTTCTCCCCATATTGAAGAAAGAAGTGTAATTTCCAGATTTTATATATATATGTTATATATATATATATGTTATATATATATATATACACACACATATACATACACACATAAATATGTGTGTTTGTGTGTGTATAAAATGACCTCACATGTATAATCAAAATCAAATTGCTTGCCTTCTCAAGGGGGCGGGAGGGAAGGAGAGAATTTGGAAATGAAATTTTTTTAAAAATTGTTTTAAAAATTATGTAATTAGGAAATATTTAATGAAATAAATAAAATTATATGCACATATAATATTTATTTTATATATACATGCACACAGAGATATACACACACTCACATATGGTAATGAAGGAAGCTCAACACCATAATTCCCATCCATTTCAGAGTGGACACCACAACCAGTATTTCAGACTTTAACCAATAAAGCTGTTCCAGCCTCCTCACCTCTGTTATCCCCAACACTACTAAGACAAGTGGACGATTGAGCCAGGGTGAGGATTAGAAAGGTCATGGTGTTTCCCGAAGAGACTCTTCTCCTCTCTCTGTATCTGGTTTTGAGTCTACCTGGTAAACAAGTGTGACCCTATACTTAGGGCAGAGGGAAGATTTCCTACTTAATGTTTGTAAGAGAGAGAGAGAGAGAGACAGAGAAAGAGAAAGAGAGGGCTAGCTTCATCATTCAAATTGACTGAGTGATTACTATCAAACAAAATTAGTGCCCCTCCCAAAAAATACACACATATATTTATACATATGTATATGCATGTGTATGTCCACATATAAACACATATATACGTGCATGCATGCATGTATGTGTATGCATATACACATACACATATATATATACATAAACATATATATACAAAACCAAGGACAAAAACAGCAGTTCTGGCCCATTTCCCATGCTAGAGCTATCAGCAATTCTCCCCTATAGAATTCACTCCAGAAAATAAAGAGCAAATGCCTTGGAAAATAGGCATGATTTCCCTTGATAATCCTCCTATAACAGTAGAATTTTAGAACTGTGTTGGACCCAGCATAGCTGACCTCCCCAATCCCTAGGCACATTGAAAGGGAAAATAAGACTCCTTTAGTGACAGAAGACTTCTTCAAACTAAATTATTTTCTTTAGGAAGCAACTCTGGCTCTTTTTTTGGTAGCTGGAAATACCCTTAGCAAATTGTTGCCTCAGTCCTCTACTGTTACCCTTGTAGCCGGGAAAAATCCAGCCAAGGCATCCAACCAGGCAAATCTCAGCTCAAGGCATCTATTGTACATCCAGAATACAATGGAGCACACAGCCCATCTTAGACATTTTGAGAAGATTCTGCCATAGTCCCGGTTCTCCACACCCAATTCCTTCCAAACCACTAGATGAAAACTTTGGCCTAATGCTTAGTGAGGCCTATCACTGTTCAAATACTACCAAGGAAGGATAATACATTTAGGCTGATCAGTCATTTACATCTGAGTATAGGTGAATTTGTTTGCCTCAGTTTCTCATCTGTAAAATTAGCTGGAGAAGTAAATGTCAAACTACTCCAGTATCCTTGCCAAGAGAACCCCCAAAAGGATTCCCAAAGGGTTGAACATGATAGAAATGACTTAACAACAATAATAGGTAAATTTATTAGGTCCCTTCCTAGAAAAGTTTTTTGTTCTTATTTTTAATTGAAGGGAAAAGGAGGTAAAAACATAATATGGAGGCAGAAGAATGGAAAGTCAAGGAAAGCATGAAACTACAGATGCCCTACAGATACCACTAGTACCACAGAGGAGTAAAAAAAGAAATAGAAAGAGGTAGATTGGGTGTTTCTAAGGTAAACTTCACCTATTTCTAATTTTTGCCTAAGGTTGGCCCTTTATATATTCAATATCAGTTAATAATAGACCCACTTAACCAGTCTTCTTCCCTTCTGAGGAACTGAATTCATATCTTTTCTCAGTGGTCAGACCAGAATGGTATTTGAGGGCAATGATATTCCATATACATTATGCCCTTGATGTCCCCTGGCACATCTTCCTCGAGGGCTGTAATTCTTTAGCCTGATTCCATAGTCTTCTTCTAGCTCTCACGCCAATGACTTACACCCAAGAGTGTATATCTATTATAATTGCTACCTAAAGAGAATAAGAATTACAGATAAGTAATTTTCTTTTTCTAATCTAACCCCCTGGAGGCATTTTAGCAGCTAATATGGGTGATGACAGGCATTCCTGCTATAATTTATACAATTTCATTTTTCTTAATCATGAGTTACATTTCTCTTACGTCACCTGTCTGAAATGGAAGCTAAAATTTCTGCCTCTGCTCCCACATCTGTAGCCCTGCTCCAGCCACTTTTACAAAGTGATGAGGGGGAGGGAATAACCCAATAATACATACTCAGATTAGTCTCTTCTCTGAAATTGCTTTCTCCTATAATATTCTCTCAGAGTATCCTTTCTGAGAGAAAGAAGGTGCACAGGGGTAGAGAAGGAGAAGAGGAAAAGGGTACTGAGGGGAAAAAGGAGACAGACAAACAGGCAGAGGCAGAGAGAGACAAATTTAGGAACCTCAATGGGATCCCACATTTTAGGTATTTAACAAAACATGTAAAGATTCCATGAGCATTGTAATGCAGGAACTACATAACTATTTGACTCTGTGTGTTCCATAAATTTTCAGTAATTAAGGATAAAGCTAATTTCTACTTAGAATAACTGTATAACATAGAAGAGAATTTAGGGAGATCGCTAGTTGTCAGATAGCTTGATACCGTGTCGTCTCATCTTCAGAAATTAGGTCAGTTCTGGGTCAGTCCTGAGATTTTAGATTATGAACAAACACATTAGGATTCTCCTCTTTTGAGAGGCCAAGAAGATCCAATCCCAAAGTGAATTCAGCTATATGATTCTATTCAGTCTTTGCAAATTTATTTCGTCTTAAAACAATCTCAAATCCCTAGCGAAACTATGGATTGCCTAGTACCATGTCCACAACTCTCAAGCCAACCAAAAATTAACTTAGGCAGGGTGACAATGCTTGTTTAAAAGCCAACTGAATTCTCATTGAATTCTTTTCCACAGTGGCCAATGAAATTTTCCCCCAAGAACTTCCATGGACCAGCTCCAATAAGTCACATATCTTATTGCTAGCTTCACCCTGTGGACCTCCAGTGACTGTAAAAGATTCAAGTTGCGCAATCCATTCTTTAATTGGATTATGATAACAAACTAGAATTATGGGTGCTAATATTAGAATACATGGTAACTAATCTGCTGTACTCTTGTTATTAACAGTAATTAGTGCTAGGGATTGCCAAGTATCTAGCATAGCTTTAAGCCACTAGACTCCTTTGGGTCTTCTCCAGCTCTACTATTTAACATGGAACATGTAAATGAGAAATTTTATGCCTTTTATGCCTATTTTTGACATGTAGAAATGAACATGTGAAAAACATAGCAAGCAAGATATTCCAAACATAATTGCCTTTTGTTCTTCATATTTTCATTCACATGAACATGAATAGCTTACAGTTATAGGTCTTTATCTCCCTTATACATTTTTAGAGGACAAGGAAAAAACTAGACAGAGTTATTATTGGGGATCATCTATCAAATAAAAAAAAGATAACAGCAAGTGATTGAAAGGGATAGAAAATTAATTGCTGCAAACCCATACACTGGTTCATTGCATTCTTCACTGATGTGTCCTTTTCCTCCTTCAGCAACGAAAGAAAAATTGAGACAAACAAGGTTTTCAAATTGTATCCTCCTCCTGTTATAATAAGTTGGTGGATACGTAAAGCCTCTCACCAACCATAATCTTCCAAATCCCTGTATGCCATAGGAAATTGAAATTCAGTGGAGGCTATCAGGCCTTGTAAAGACAAACTATCCTTCATCAAAGAAGCGTCTGCATTGATAAATTATTTTCTTCATGCTCATGACACTGTCTCTAAAAGTGATTTGTGTACATTAGGATAGTTGAAAAAGATGGAATAAGAAACCCTTAGGAGTACACTAAAACAAAGAATGAAAAAGATTACTAGTAGCAGTCAAGTTGCTCCAGACTCAGCCAGACTTAGGAAAGAAGCATTCATTATGCAATCTATTGCCTAGGCACAATACACAGAGCCCAGGAAATCATAGGATCATAGATTTAGGGCTAAAATGAATCTTCAAGACCACTTAATCCAACTCCTACATTTTATAGGAGGCCCAGAGAGGTTGTGACCTGCCCAAAGTAACACAGGTAATAAGTAATAGAGGCAGAATTTGAATAAAGGACCTCATTTTAAAAATTCAAAATTCTGTCCTCTGCACCAAAATCAATGCTGTCGCTATGGTCCATGGTGGAAACCTCTTGGAAAGTATCCCAAGCTGTTTTAGGTTTGGTTAGTGAGAAATAAAAAAGAGAAATGAATGAATTTGGCTTTCTTCTAAATAACTTTCATGATTGCCACAAATGGACTTAATAGGAACACCAGCAATGAAATTGTTTGATGATGCTCTGCAGAGCAAGGATAAGGGTTGGAATGGTACAGTGAGGGCTCTAGTCATTTAGTCCTTCAGAGTCTGGTCAATTCCACACATTCCCCTTATTGCCACTACCAACTATAAAGCACCTGCATCATCTGCCCAGTCTCACATTTTTCACTGGCACCACAGTCACAGCTGATCCACATTTAGAGATAGAACTCTGATCAGCAGTAGAGAAGGTGGTTAAGAGGGCAGAAAGAGCTTGGGAAAGCAACAACAGGTCACAAATACCAGGAATCGGTATGCCATGTTCTAAAGATGGTTATGACTCTCCCAAACACTTTCCCATTTTGATATCAGATTAATAAGAGTCATATGGAGACCGACTACTTCCAGGCACTATGATAACAATGGAAAGAGCATTAGTTCTTAAATCAGAGGACCTAGGTTTAAATTATGCTTCTGTCACTCTTTGTGTGGCTTTGGGTAAGTCACTAGACGTCAGTTTCCTCATCTGTACAGTGATGGTTTGGCTTCTTTGGTCCCTTCCTATCAAGAGTATGGTGAAGTCAATGCTTACAGGCTCTGGACAATAAACAGTTAAATATCCAGCTTAGCATTTACATCTTAGATATCAACAAGCACTACAAATCAGGCTTCATTTATTGATCCTCTAGACTTTAAAATGTGATGGATGAAATGCTAATAATTTAGATTAAATGCAATTTAATTGAGATTAAAAGTGTGCCATACATTTTTGAGGAAATAAGTTGTTAAACATTTAACTGCTTCCAGCTTTAAATTTATTTTCCAAAAATCTCTTTCAATAGCAGTCTTTCTTTGCTTCCTATTGTCTTGATATTTCTTGATGGTGATTGGGTTCAAGTTTCCACCTAGCAGAGTTTATAAGGTACTGACTAATTATTGCTCTCTTGTTTCTGCTTTGTGTTTAAAAAATTGAGAATCCTGAAGATAATAAAAGAGTAAGGCTGTTGACCATTGGATCTCCAACAAAAGGACACTATTGTTGTTCACTGATGATGCATACATTTTCATGTCCATTTGATAAAGAGACTGAATAGATGCTGTATATGTGACAAACTGCAATATTAGGTATGACAAGTGATTTTCCAAAAGTCTTTAGAGCCTATTAAGGTCATATTTCTTCAACGAAGATAAAGACAGCAACAAATCATTTCTTTTAATTTAACAAATATTCAGTTGTATCTGCAATTTTATCAACGGTACAATTCACAACTCATTCATCACTTCCCATCCTGTGTGATTCTTGCCTGTGTCATTTCACAAATGAAGAAATGGAGTCCCAGAGAAGGTAAATGACTTATCCAAGGTTACACAGGAAAAATAACAGAGCCTGGATCTGAATATAGGTCTTCTGATTCCAAAGTCAGTTTTTCCTCTGTACCACAGTTTGCCACAGAGGTTCCCAACATGCCAGAGGGATTTTTCCCACTTTCTCATGACATAAAAATATACCAGAAGGGCATGTAGGCTATACAATAGTTATCTTCCACTCTTATTACATGACCATTGCATCTTCTTTCTCCATTACATGTCTCTTTGATGCTACACTTTACTCTTGTTCTTTTTTTTTAGTTCTTTAATTGTTATATATTTCAAACTCCGTACAATCCTCATATGCCTCTCCATTACCTTTGAGTGATACTGAATTTTAATTTTTCATAGACTGTTGCATTCAATGACTAGGAAAGCTTTTTAAAAAAAAATAGCTATATCCATATAAAAGACCAAATAAACCCTAGCTTTGCTATGTTTCCCATTTTATTAAATAATTTCTCACCTCTCTATTTTTCATGAGTTGCTACATAACACAAATATGCTGGGCTTTCCTCAATTCAACCTCTGGATTGATGCATTCACCCCAAGCTGCCCTCATACTGCAAATCTGACTTGCTAGAGAAGGACCATCACCACACAATTACATTCAAAATCTCTCAAGATTCTAAGGATAATCCTATGGTGGGAAAAAACCCTCTCCCTACTTATCTCAATAGCTCTTAGGCCCCCTAGATGTGAATTCCCATTTATACTAAACCAGCCACTCACAATGATGACAATTTTACACTTTAAACATAACCACTTAACAATAAGACTAAAGCAGTAATAATCAATATGTCCCTCAAGAAAAATACATTCTATGGCTGAACAAGTTGTGGTATATGAATGTAATGGCATACTATTGTGTTATTAAGAAATGATGAGCACACAGACTTTAAAAAACCCTGGAAAAACATACATGAACTGATGCTGAGTGAAATGAACAGAACTAGAGCATTACATGCAGAAACAGTCACATTGTCCTATGACTGACCTTGATAGACTCAGCTCTTGTCAGCAATGCAAGGATCTAAGACTCTAAGACCTAACTACAAAAGACTCATGATGAAAAATGCTATCCACATCCAGAGAAAGAACTTGGGAGTCTGAATGCAAATATAAGCATACTATTTGTCCTCCTTTTCTTTTGTTGTTTTGTTTTGTTTCTTCTTTCTCAAAGTTCCTCCCATTAGTTCTAATTCCTCTTTACATCATGACTAATGTGAAAATATGTTTAATATGAATGTATTAGTAAAGCCTATATGTTTGCACACCATCTTGGGGAGGGGGAGGAGAATGTAGGGGAGAAAATTCAAAACTTGAAATCTTATGGAAGTAAATGTTGAAAACTAAAAATAAATTAATTATTAAAAAGGAAAAATACATTCTAATTAGGGAGACAGACACTGCATAAATAGAAATATATAAATGCATGTGTGTAAACATATATACACACATATGTATACACACATTTTATATATATATACATATACACACACACACACACACACACACATATATTGAGAGAGAGAATAAATGAAGTTAATCTAAAGGGGTATTAGCAGTTAGGGGACTGAAAAAGACCTCCATGGGATATAACCCTAGAAGTGGTATTGTTGGGTCAAAGGGTATGAAATTATTAATAGTCCTTTGGGTATAATTCCAGATTGCTCTCCAGAATGGTTGGATAAGATCACAACTCCACCAGCAATGTATTAGTGTTCCAATTTGTCCACATCCTCTCCAGCATTTGTCACTTTCTTGTTTTGTCATCTTAGCCAATCTGACTGGAGAGATGTAGTATCTCAGAGTTGTTTTGATTTGCATTTCTCTAATCAATAGTGATTTAGAGCATTTCTTCATATGCTTATAGATATCTTTAATTTCTTTCTCTGAAAACTGCCTGTTCATATCCTTTGCCCATTTATCAATTGGGAAATGATTTGTATTCATATAGATTTGACTCAATTCTCTATAAATTTTAGAAATGAGTCCTTTATCAGAGACAGTTGTAAAAATTCTTTCCCAATTTCCCACCTCCCTCTTGATCTTGGTTACATTGGCTTTGTTTGTACAGAAGCTTTTCAATTTAATGTAATCAAAAAGAGATCATAGAAGTGAGAGGAAGACCCATATGCACAAAAATATTTATAGCAGCCCTTTTTTGTGGTTGCAAAGAATTGGAAACTAAAGGGGTGCCCATCAGTTGGGGAATGGCTAAACAAGTTGTGGTATATTGATGTAAGGGAATATTATTGTGCTATAAGAAACGAGGAGATGACAGATTTCATACTTACCTGGAGAGACTTATACAAACTGATGCTGAGCGAGAAGAGTAGAATCAGAAGAAATCTGTATACAATCACAGGCACATCATATGTGTGATGACCAAATATGACAGACTGGACTCTTTTCAGCAATGCAGTGATATAAGTCAATCCCGAAAGTCTCAAGAAAGAGAGAAGTGCGACATCCAGAGATATAACTAGAAAGAACTGAGCCTGAATCCTGATGGAAGCAAACTAATTGATATTTTTCTTTTCATTGTTTGGTTTTATTTCTTCTTTACCATCTTTCATCCCACCTAGTACAATACGCCTTTGTAATTGGACTAATGTCTAATATGAATGTATTTGCAGATCCTATACTGGACTATATGCTGTTGTGGGGGGAGGGGGAGGGAAGTAAAGGAAATTTGAAAATCAAAGAACTATGGAACTGAATCTTGTTATCTGAAACTAAACTAATAAATTAATTTAAAAAAAAAGGAAAAGACCTCCTGCAGAAGGTGAATCTTTGAGAAAGCAAGGAAAGCTAAGAGGTAGCAATAAGGGGACAAGGTATTCCATGCATGGGAGATGACCAGTGTAAAGGCACAAAGATGAGAGATGGATTGGTATATTCAAGGAACTTCAATTCGACTAATGTAACTGAATCACAGAGTGTATAGAAGGGAGTAAGGTAAAGAGCCTGGAATAGTAGGAAGGGGACAGATGATGTCAAAATCTTTAAGTGTCAAATGGAAGACTTTATATTTGATCCTAGAGGCAATCAGAAGCCACTGAGCCTCACTAAACAGAGAAAGTGACATGGTCCAACATATATTTCAGAAAAATCACCTTTGTAACTATATGGAGATAGAGTTGTGTAACGAGCAGGGAGACTAGTTATAAAAAGCTATGGCAGAAATCCAGGTGAGAAGTGATGAGAGCCTGAACTAGAATTGTGGCTGCATGAGTGGAGATAGGGAGATGTATATGAGAAATATTGTGAAAGTAGAAACAAGTTCTGATAGTGGATTAGATGTATGAGGTGAGTAAAAGTGAGAAGTCAGGGATGATACCAAAGTGCTGGCCTGAGTGATTGAGAGGATTATGATGTCCTCTATAATAACAGCAAAGCTTGGATTTGGGAGGAAAGATAATGAGTTCTGTTTTTGAACATACTGAGTTTGAGATGTGCACAGGACATCTGGTTCTGAATGTCCAAGAGGCAGTTGGAGATATGTGACTATAACTCAACAGAGACTAGGGCTAAATATAACAAGTGAAATAGTATAAAGCAAAAAAGATAAAGGGGCCCAGGACAGAGTCTGGGAGACATCCATAGTTAGAGGGCATGACGTGGATGGAGAAACACCAAAGGAAACTGAGAAGTCTTTAGTCTGACCACGAAGTGTCCAGACAGGAAGCAGAAGCAGAACTGAATCACAAAAACCTAGAGAGGATAGAGTATCCAAAAGGTAAAGGTTTGACAGTGTCAAATGTTGCACTGAGGTCAAAAAGAATCAGGGTTGAGAAAAAAAGATTTGACAACTGAGAGAATATCTGCAAATTTGGAGGAAGCAGTTTAATGATGAAGTTGGACACCGGATTTCAGAAGCTTTTAGAAGGAAGAAAGGAGAAGTGGAATCATTGGAAGTAGATTTTTTAATGAGTTTGTACATGGAGGGGAACTGATATATGTAGTGAGGATGGCTGAATCGAGGGAATTTTAAGGATGGGGGAGATTTAAGTACAGTTCTGGCCTATGAATACTAAAGTAAAAACAAGTTATAAACTCATTCAAGGTCAAGATTCAAGTCCTGTCTAATCTTCAAGTCTGATTTAAGCAATTCCAGTTATTTAGGCTCGAAACTAGAACAAAACATGATACTTTTGGATCGTGTGACATTTAACATGAGCAGTTTATTTAACAAGAGCGTAGAAAGAATATGCAGCAATACAGCATTAATTCAGTTGGCTAGAGCTCCCCTAACCTCTGCAGAAGGACTTGTTAGTGTGACTTACACAACAGTAGGACATCTGGCAAGTCAAAGAAACACCAACCATTTGAGTGATGGGCCTTTATGCCTTATGAAACTGGAAAGTGATATCCATAATTTTAGCCTTGGCTCCCTAGACCAATTAAGTCTCAAGAATCACTTCATTGCTTTAGTTAGGGAAAATGTAATCTATGTGGTAGAGACTTTCCATTTCAGTAGATGTTACTCTTACTGTTCCTTCCTTAATTTGTTTTTAAATCTTTTAGCCTTCTGAAGGTCTTAGAAGCTGAGATGAGATCTAATGTTTTAGTTTTAAAGCTGCCACTTCGTTCATTCCTGCATGATTTATTGACAGTCAATCATAAACTTCTGACACAGATAGCTTGATTCAAGTGGCCTCAGCATGGTTTGTTCTATTAACTCTGGCAAGTCTTTGTACCCTTTGATGACTTCTTCTCCTCCTCCTCCTCTTCCTCCTCCTCCTCCTCGTCTTCTCCTCCTCCTCCTCCTCCTTCTTCTTCTTTTGCTTCTTCTCCTTCAAAATGGGAAGTTTTGTTTTTCTCTACTTCATGAATGTGTTAAAAGAGTCACTTGAAAAAGCATTCACAGGCCACTAGATCTAGGATTGTGAGGGACCACAGGGGCCATTTTACAGATGAGGAAAATGAGGTCCTAGAACATGGACCAAGTAACTTGCCCAGGGTCACACAGGTAGAAAGCAACAGAGAAGGATTTGAACCCATGCCTTCTGATGCCAGAATCAGTGTTCTTTCCACTGTAACATAAGCACTAAATGTTATTGAATAAACTCTTGAAAGATTTCAAGGGTAGTGCCATTCCAGGAGCACCACTCTCTTTGAGTGTTCTGAATTTCTCATTCAGAAAATCCTGTTCTTTCTCTCCATCATCAGTGTCCTGTTTCCTCCATTTTCTGACAAAAAGGGCAGCACATCTTCTAAAATATGGCAAGTCAAAGAAAGAGACCCCAGATTTCCAGACTATGAGATTGACCTTGTCAAACTGTCTTTTCTCTTAGCATTATTTGCTTTATCATAAAAGTAAAGATGAGTAAATATATCTGAAACCTCTCATCTTAAGAGACTGAAACTGAATATGAAACCCTACAGATTTCCTGTAGGGCACATGCTTTTTAAAAGCATTATATGTACACACAAATGACTTATGATTTTCTTTGGCAACAATCTGATCAAATATTTCCTCTCATCAAAACACAAAGGTAATAAATCTCGACATAAACCTTCACATATGTGTTGGTGTATATTTTTTCCAACCCTTTGCAATTGAACTGAGCTCAGGGATATTGAGAGCTGATGATCTGACAGCTCCATATTGATATAAAATAAGGAAGTGATTTGCAGCATTTTTAGGAGGAAGAAGCAATGTCTAGAAACCCAGGAACTAAGGAAATTCTTCCCTGGAGGACTCCCCACTGAGAGAATGGCCCACAAAGGAAAGAACAGTCAGGTGGAAAAAATTCTCAATGAGAACTATTTTTTTATTCCATTGTTCCTGCCTTTGTTCATTTTATTTCTTTTTAAATAGAATTCCACACCATAGGCCCTCTCCTCTGCCTTTTTCTCTCAAGCACCATTTATTCTTTTTGATGCAGAGAAGCTTGTGAGAGGAAATCAAAAAAGAATCTTTTATTTTATTCTACCCCCTCCAAATCCTCTTTACCTTAGACTTTGGGTGCTGATAAAGGCTTCACTGATTCATTTAGTGATTAAAAGCTAGCCAATCTGAATTAAGAATATGACTGGGACATGGCACTAGTGTTCTCTCTAGTATGCCTAATCTTTGTAGTAACTGCAGGTACTCAATGAATATTAACCACCAACAAAGAACAATGGTTCTCTGTCCCCGGGTCTCTTGTCAGTTCTCCCTGGGAAATAATCAGACCTGCATTTATTATACTTTGTAAGAGCAAAGAGCTTCCAGGATATGATTTGAAAAGTATAAATCATTTTTGCTATATTAGTTATATAGTCATATACTGTCATGTGATAAAGACCAGCAGATAGGATTCCCCCATCCACCAGTAGGTATTATGGAAGGCTTTCTTTCCTTTATACAATTTACACATCTGAAAGATGCTTAACAGAGCTTTCTTTTTAAGATGATGCATTTTATCTGGTTTACCTCTGAATAATACTTACACAGTCAGTCTTTAGAAATGTCTCTTACCTTAACTATAAAAATTTTTAAAGCAATTGCTCAAGGTTATATGGCTTGTTATTTATTTATGTGTGGGTGCTAATTTTCTGAGGCTGGAACCAATCCCGGGTCCTCCCAACTCCGGGGTGGCTCTCTTACTCACTGTGCCACCTAGCTGTCCCTCCTTAACTATAAATTAATTGAAACCTTTACTGTTTTCTTGCAATGAGAATTTATCAGTGAGTGGGAATCCATGTACAAGTATACATGCACATGTGAGTGTGCAGTACATGTGCACACTCACACACATACACACACACACACACACACACAATTTCTGAACCAAAAAGAGTTTATCAGGGTCAGCAAGTTCCTTTGCCTCTGAAAAAGTTTGACAAGGAAGAGATCAGGTTTGTCTAGGGGGACATTCATGGAAAAGGTGGCACCTGAGTAGAAGAAAAGGAAAAGTTCCAACAGGCAAAGACAGGGTGAAGAAGGAACACCCAGGATGCTGTGAGAATAGACTCTAATGGAGTGTAATTAGACCAGTCCTCTTTTGCCAAGAGAAAGGGAGACATGCAGGAAGAAAAGAGAAAGCTCCCAAGGTTGTTGTGAGGATCAGCTGAGACAACTGTACAGACAAGGACATGGTCAGGCTGAGGATGTAGATTTGTGAGTCATCTAACAAGAAGTGATCATGGAATCCATGAGAGGTAGCATGGAGCATGTCTCAGGCGGAAAGAAGCTGACCTTAGAGCCAAAAAAACCTGGGTTCAGGTTCTGTCACTACATACTAGATAAGTAATCCTGGACAAGTCACTGAACCTCTTAGTGCCCTCAATAACATTTTAAGACTGTCATTCACAGGGAAATTGCCAGCTGGTAGACAAATTTCCTCACCAGAAGCTCCCAACACTAATAGTGTTCCAAAGACAAAACAATGCAGTAGCAAATAAGGAAGTCACAGTGACTTTTGAAAGAGAAGAATCAGACTTGCATGAAATAATGACAAGTGAACTGAGCAGAACCAAGAGAATGTTGTAGGCAGTAACAGCAATGGTGGTCAAAGAGCAACTATGAATGACTAAGTTATTCCAAGTATTATAAATACTCAAATCAACTATAAAGAAACTATAAAAGAAGATGCTGTCCACCTCCAGAGAAAGAACTGATAAACAGGAAAATGCATAGTATGGTTTTACACACACACACACACACACACACACACACACACACATCCATATATATGCATGGGTATGTGCACACATATATACATACACATACATGCACATACATATACACACATGTATGTGTGTTTGTGTGTGAAATTGTGGCCTTCTCTAATAAGGGATAGGGAGGGAGGAAGAGTTCACAATTTAGAACTTAAAATGTAACAAAATTAATTAAATTAATTTTTTTAAAGAGCAGCAGCAGTAGTGAGTTGTGACAGAAATTAGGATATATAGTGGGATAAGAAGCCAGTTGGGTAGAGAGGATGTGGAAGCAATGAGTATAGTCTACTCTTTCTAGAAATTCTGTAGTTCAGAAAGAGATAGAATGAAAGCTTGATCAGGTAAGGGGGCTCAAAGATAGGGTTCTGGAGAGTTTTTTAGGCTCCTGGAGATATAAGCATATTTCCTGGCTGAAGACAAATGAGAGATAATGAGATAGATGAGAGAAGAAGAATGAGTGAAGGAGCAAAAGTCATGCAGAGAGAAGAAGACAGACTCAAAGACACAGCTGGGAGAGGGTGTGATGAAAAGGTTCCTCAGTTAGGCAGTGCAATGGATACAGTGCTGGGCCTAAGGACAGGAAGATCTGTGTACAATCCAGTCTCAGACATTAACTGGCTGGGTAACCCTAAGCAAGTCACATAATCCTGTTTGCCTCAGTTTCCTCATCTGTAAAATGAGCTGGAGAAGGAAATGGCCAACCACTCCAGTATCTTTGCCAAGAAAACTCCAAACCGAGTCATGAAGAGTCAGACATGACCGAAATGACTGAACAAAAAAGATTGAAAGGGTTGCCCTTGGGCACCTCATCTTCTGAAATGGAAAGGAAATACAAAAGAATATATGATAACATAGGTTTAAAGACAAGTAAAGGAGTTAAGGGAGCTTAATCCAAAAACTTTAATCTCAGCAAATTAAGTAGCAGATTAATCAAATGGGAGTAAGAAGAAGTTGAGATAATGGCTTGAGAAGAGACGCTAGGAAAAATAATGGGGAATCACAATGTGAAATATGATAGAGAATCAGTAAGAGATGAATAAAAGAATTATCATATAACAGTGAGAAGGCCCAGTTGAAGTTAAATACCATAAATTGATCGTGGATTCAAGGGCCCTAATCAGTACTGCTTTGTAGTGCCTCCTTGCAAGGTGTTCAGGATTGAGAATGGAAATTACTCAGGGTAAGAACTGTGAAAGAGCAAGCAGCTGAGGAACTCAAGATCTCAGTAATCATGCATCACAGAAATGAGTCTAGAGGAATTATAATAAACTGAGATATTAAAGACAGGTCAAGAGACTGAAGGTCACAATGAAGATGTAGACTAGATTTGGGAGCAGTAAGCAAGTGGTGGCAGTAGGAAACAGCATGGTATAGTAAACAGAGCCCTGGCCTTAAGCCAGGAAAACCCAGGCTCAAGTACTGCCTTGGAGAGTTCTACAAGTTATAAATCCCCCCAGTGTTTATATGTGTCTCAATTTTCTTATCTGTAAAATGGGGGTTGGGAAGAGTAGTTAAGCTCAATGGCCTCTAAGGTCATTTTCTACCTCTAAATCTATGATGCTTAAGTTAAAGGATAGTATGTTCTGAGAGGGGAATTTTATCTTGGATGCAATCTTTGTCTTTGAGTGACAGGCAAGGGAATAGCCATTCACATTTATACCATGCTTTATTATAAGGCTTCCAAAGTGCAACAGCTGCATGAGGTAATATAAGAATTATTGTCGGGGCGGCTAGGTGGTGCAGTGAGTAGAGCGTCAGCCCTGGAGTCAGAAGGACCTGAGTTCAGATTTGGCCTCAGACACTTAACGCACACCCAAACGAAAAAACCTAGCCGTGTGACCTTGGGCAAGTTACTTAACCCCAATTGCCTTCCAAAAATCGCAAAAAAAAAAAAAAAAGAATTATTGTCCCCATTTTAGAGAGAAAGAAATTGAGGCTCAGAAAATTTAGGTGACTTGCCCATGGTAATATAGGTAATAAATTTCAGAGATGGGATGTTAATCCAGGCCTCTCCTAACTCCAAATCTGGAACTCTCTCCACTACACAATGCTATCAGGGAACCACCATCTGGATTCGTTGTTAAAATTGACTGGAGATAGAGGTCACAGAATTCAAGGAGATCAAGGCATGGTGAGGACAGATTGAAAGGTAGTCAACATAGGGTGGTGATGAGGGAAAGAGAGAGGGGGATACTGAAAGCTAAGTGCCAGCAGGAGGGATAACTGGGTGACATGAACTTCCCAGAAGAGACTGTTGAATGTTGGCAGCAGGACAAAATTTTGGAAGTGTTAATGGGGGGAGGGGGCAGAGGAGAGTCAAGAAGTATGCCTGTTCCACCTCAAGTTCTTGTGGGCAAAAAGGAGTGAGAGAAATGGTCAAAAATGCAGAGAATAGCCAGTGATCCTTAGTACAGAGGTAGTTTTCCGTTCCTTTGAAAGGATAGGAAAGGTATTTTTGTAGGCGTTCAACCGTTTTCAGCCACATCCGACTTTTCATGACCCCATTTGGGTTTTTCTTGGCAAAGACAAAGGAGTGGTTTACCATTTCCTTCTCCAGCTCATTTTATAGATGAGGAAACTGAGGCAAACAGGGTTAAGTGACTTGCCCAAGGTCACACAGCTAGTAAGTGTCTGCGGCCATATTTGAACTTGGGAAGATGAGTCTTCCTGACTGCAGGTCCTGTGTTCTATCCACTGCATCACCTACTTCCCAGGATAAATACATAGTAGGAGAAAGATATCAAAAAATGATAAGGAGTATAGTGGAAAGGCCAAGCTTATGGATAATAGGAACTAAGTAGGGCTGAGGTGAAAATGGGGGAAATAGCAAGAGGAAGGTGTCTGTGTCTGGGGCAAACAGCTTGTACGACAAGGATTTGTAACAGCAGTTGAAGGTGTGTGAAGTGGTCAACACAGGTTATCACATACGATCCTCACAACAATCCTGTGTGGCAGATATTATTATACCCATTTTACAAACTGAGGCTGAGAGAAGTCACAGGACTTGCCCAGAGTCACCTAGGTAATAAGTATCTGACAGGTTTTACACTCACGCTCTCAACTCCAAGTCCAAGACTCACTGTGCCTCCAGTATCCTCATTGTTCCACTCTGGCTTTCACTTTACTCTAACTCCAACAAAATGGGGAGAACCCTTGGTGTCAGCCTTCATCACCTCTTGACATCTCACTGACTCCTCCCCCAAGTGACCTAACACTTCACTTACCTGATACAAGTCTAGATTTGGCTGCCTTTAGCAACCGGGATTTTTCATGAAAACAAACCTCATTGTCAGCTACCTAACAGCTTCTCTCTCAGTCTTGTGAGGTAGACTTCCATACCCCTGTTTTAAGTTACCACTGGACCCAAGATAGCAGATGGGAAAAAGCAAGGTCTAAACAGTGCAGTGGATTTAGAGATAGAAGACCTCATGTTCAAGTACCCTTACTCTGCCCCACTACCCATGGGGAAATGGCTTCACTTCTCTAGGCCTTAGTTTCCTCATCTATAAAATGGGAACATTGGACTAGATGGCCCTTAATGGCCCTTCCAGCCTTAGATCTATGATTTGCAGACACAGGTGTTGCTCTCTCCTTGCATAGCCACTCCTGTGGAGTAGTAAACCATTTGTTTAATCACTTTGCTTTTCCATGACTTCAAGTAATGAAATACTGCACTTTCTGAAATAATTTCCTGACTATTTGCTAAGATTCATCTCTGACATTTCATTAAATATGATCATTTAACTGTACAAGTACAAATGCATTTTTAATTTAGCTTACTGCAGATATTACAGATGTGGGAAAATGAATTGTATTGCTCTAGGACAAATATATCATTCACATATGCATGCCACAAAAGAACAAATTATTAAAAATTACTGAAACTTCCATGAAGATTTATATTTAACTTTTCCATTTTCAATCTCCAGGCCACTGTGAAAACATAGAGCATGTCATTTTATCAGCAGTGATACTTTGAAGAATATTAGGGATAATTTCATTAGTAGATCTTGATCAGTTTTCCCAGCCTCCTTCACCTTTGGCATGCTACACAAAGTAGCCACAGGAAGAGGAGATGATGGAGTTTGAAGTGGGAAGTCTTGATGTTAGTGATCCCTTAAACAAACTTACTGTGCTAAAAAAAGGAGAATTACTTGTTTAGCCTTCAATGCTCTGAAATCAGTTATAAGTCATACTAATGTCTTCCTTGCTTAATAAGAAATCAGTACTCAGCATAAATGAAAAATTATTAAATTTCCCTGCAATCTGTGTTATCACTGAAGTAAGAAAACTGGCTGATCAAAGGATAATGTCTTATTTCTTAGCCCTGAGCCATTAATTTTAGAACTTATCAGTCATGAGTTACTGACCATTATCAATCATTATTTCATAGGAAAATAAGTGTTTTTACAGACATAGTGACTTTTATTCTTCAAGAAAGAAGTCAAATTCAACTCCAAAAGATTCATGATGGAAAGAGATGTATATTTTCAAAGAAAAAATCACAGAGTTTGAATGCAGATTGAAGCAAACTACCTGCTCTCTTTCTTTTTCTTGTTTGGTTTTGTTTCCTCTTTCCCATTGTTCATTCCATTGGTTATAATCCTTCTTTATTACCTGACTAATGTCTACTGTGAAAGTATTTGCAGATCCTATACTTGATTGCATGCCACCATGGGAGTGGGGGGGAGGAAAGGGATGGGGAGAAAATTTGAAACTCAAGGGATTGTGTAACTGAATCTTGTAAACTAAAAGTAAACAAACAAATTAACAAAGACAATATTGTTTTAAAAAGAAAGAAGTAAAATTCCTTTTAAAAGTCTTCACAATAAATTTTTCAAATAAAGGCCTAGACAGGGAGCCTCAATAGCCAAAGATCAGAGAAGTATTATAGCAATTAATTACTTGCATAAGCCAATCAAAATGTGGGTCAAAAGTCAATTTTCTTAATAATGCTTCAATAAAACATTTTTAAATACATGGATGAAAACAAGAAAAACTCAGAAAGGTTCACAAAGTGATCTTGTCACTATCTTGTTAAATTTAATCAATTTATCATTTAATCAAAGAGCATTTATTAAGCTCTTGTTAAGTGCCAGGCACTTTGCTGAGTTTTGAGAATACAAAGACAGGATTGAAACACAAAGGATTCCAAGAGACAGAGGTGAAGATGGAGTCCATTCAAAGCAAGAGGTAGAAAGTGGCCTGGTGGCAAGCACAGAAAAATCAAGAAGAAATAGGGCATTCTGTTTTCCAGACAAATGTCCAGCACAGAATGTATGGAAGAAACCAATATATTCTATAAGAAAGTTAGAAAGATAGGATGGGGTCAGGTTATGAAGAGACTTAAATGCTAAATAGAGGCATTTACATTTGATCTTAGAGGTAATAAGGACCCTCTGTAGTTTATTAAATAAGGAGAAAGGGTGATATGATCAGCCCAGCACTTTAAAAAGATGATTTTGGAAACATTGTGAATTAGAAAGATGAAAGACTTGAAGGAGCAAGATGAGTTAGGAGGCTGCTGTAATAGCTAAACAGAGGTGATTGAGCCTGAATTATGGTGATGGATGTGTAATGGAAAGGAGGGTGAAAGCAGAGGGACAAGCTGAGAATGACAGGTTTCAAATCTATTTAACTGCAAATATGAGGGTGTTCTTATTATGAATAGAGAAGTTCAGAATGGTCAAAGTGAGGGACTTGGGGAAAATAATGAATTCTCTTTGGGTTATATTGAGTTTGAGATGCCTGTAGAGTAACTGTTTCAAAATGTCCAATCAGCAGTTGGTGATGCAGGACGGGAGCTGGGGAAGAGAGGGACAGATTAGGGCCAGTTATAGAGATCTGGGAGTCATCTTTAGAGAGATGCTAATTAAATCCATGAGAGCTGATAAGGTTATTAAGTGATAAGTATAAAGACAAAAGAGAAGAGGGCGAAGGCAGAGTCTTAGGATAGCTCACAGTCAGTGAGCAGATCATAGATGAAGAATCAACAAAGGATGCTGAAGAATGGTTAATCAGGTAAGAGAAGAACCAGGAAAGAATAGAGCCATGAACAGAGAAGAGAGAATGCTCATCAGTGACAAAGATTGTAGAGAAGTCAGAAAGATAAGAATTAAAAAGAGGTCATTATATTTAGTGATTAAGATATTATTGGTAATTTTGGAGAAAGAAGTTTCAGTTGAATGATGAAACCAGATGATGGTAAGCTAAAAAGGAGATGCAGAAAGAAATAAAGAGAAAAAGAGAGAGGGAGGGAAGAAGAGAGACAGAGGAGGAAGAGAAACAGGGAGAAGGAGAAGGAGGAGGAAAACTACATATTAGAACTGTTCTGGAAATGACACCAATGTATACATATATCAGTTTATTGCTTATAAAATGAACTGGCTATGATTCTAAAGCTTTGGTTAATTATGGTTGCAACCAGCTGGTTAACTCAATATTCATTCTTTTACTTATCCAGGATATTTGAAATGTCATACAGAGTGATCATACTGCTTACTAAATGGCTGCCATGGCTTCAGTCATGATTTTGTTTCCTCTCTCCTAATAACCACTTCGATCTCTTTTCCCCTACCAAGCTGTGAAAAGAATGTTTCTAGGCACAGCACAGAAAAATGCAATAGTAGCTGTTTTCCCAAAGTTATTTTATTTTGTAGTTGTACCAGAAGGATTGTCTTGCTACTTGACCAAGCAAATTATGCCAACTAGTAGGGACTTTAATTCATGTGCCCCAGGCTTATACAAAACCACTTCCACTTAAAAGTGTTATTGTTCTTCTGTTGTAACTGATGGTACTGAGTGAGAATGAGTGCCTAGGAGGATACTTGACTGTCAGAGGATGTGGGGACAAGTGTGGGGGGGGGGGGCGGGGGGGAGAGGAAAGAAGAGCAGAAAGAATGAAAGGTGCTATCTCAAAAGTGAGATTTTGATTATTAAAGATGATGTATGTGTGGACCGCAGGAATAGCAGTGCCATTTATCAAAAAATTGGGACCATAATCATTGCTAATTCAAAGAGATTTCGAATTCACTGTGTCAAAACATTTAGAATAGAAGGGAGAACAATGTTAGATCTTTATGGCATTGCACATAGCTGAATGAAGAAAAAGATCAAGGGAACAGCTCAACTATCCAAAAGCATTTATTTTCAGACATTTACTAGGATGCAAGTTTGCTTTTGAGTACAACATGGTACTACTTTGCAGAGTATCTTTAATATGGAAAATAATCCAGCCAAACTGAATTATATGCCATCTCTTGAGCATGGCCCATTCCTTCCCATCTCTCTTGCCCTTGCCCAGCAAGCAGTTGATGCTTGGAATACCCCTCCCCCAACATTTCCACTTGTAGAAATCCTACCCTTTCTTCAAGACTCTCCCGCCTCCACAAAGTCTTCTCTGATGCCACAGCTGTGATTATTCATTTTGGGACCTGGGGCAGGCAAAATGAGCCTTCAGTTAACCCTTTAAAAAATAAGCGAAAAGTATTTATTAAGCAGGGTTTAGTAGCACACACCTATAATAATCCCTGTTGCCAGGGAGAGACTGGGGATGGAGGATCACTTGAGCTTAGGAATTCTGTGCTACAGCTGAATGAAAGTTGATTTGGCATCTTCACCAAGCCCAACACCAATATGGTGAGCTCTTTAGTGCATAGTGGCCACTGGATACTGGAGCAAACCAGACCAGGTCTGAAAGCAAGCAGGTCAAAGGTTCTGTGCTAATCAGTATTAGAATTGGGCCTGTGAAAAGTCACTGAACTTCCATGCTGGAAAAGATAAGGAGACCCAGGGAAAGGGAAAGAGAGAGAGAGAGAGAGAAAGAGAGAGAGAGAGAGAGAGAGAGAGAGAGAGAGAGAGGAAGGAAGGAAGGAAGGAAGGAAGGAAGGAAGGAAGGAAAGAAAAAAGAAGGAAGAAGAGGAAAAAGGAAAGGGGGGAAAGAAAAAGAGAAAGGAAGCATTCATTTATTTATTTATTTATTTATTTATTTATTTAAAGCAATTGGGGTTAAGTAACTTGCTCAAGGTTACACGGCTAGTCATTATTTCTGTGTGGGTGTTCATTTTCTGAGGCCGGTTTCAATACCGGCTCATCCCAACTCCGAGGCCTGCACTCTTACTCACTGTGCCACCTAGCCGCCCCAAAAGGAAGCATTTATTAAGTTCTTTAAGAATATACTAAAATGGTTGATTGTATTATACTATATTCTATTGCATTGTATTATACTGCATGTATAGTACTGTATTGTATTATAATTTTCCTATTTTTTTCTAGAGAATTTCTGTGTGCTTTGGGTACTGTCTTCTTGAATTATATCTAATTTTTTCTGTAGTAACTAATTTTATAGTTTTTATTTTTTTCTTGTTTCCTTTTAATTTAAAGTCCTCTTGATCAGGAGAGTGAATCTCCTTCCCAAATATCTTTCTTTCTTTTCTTTTCTTTTTTTTTTTTTTTGGAGGGCAATTGGGGTTAAGTGACTTGCCCAAGGTCGCATGGCTAATAAGTCTGTCAAGTGACTGAGGCTGGATTTGAACTCAGGTCCTCCTGATTCCAGGGCTGGTGCTCTATTCACTGTGCCACCTAGCCACCCCACAAATATGTTTTCAATTATCATGTAAGATATCCCCCATCATACCAGCAGCCCAAAATTCCAGAGTCATAAGCTATGGTTCTGAAAAGCAATTCCTATTCTTTAATACTACTTATTGAGCTGGCTGTTCATTTCTAATATTCTTCTTTTTAATTTTTTTCAATTACGATGAATGTCTTTTTTTTACCCCTCTCTCTCCTACCCATCTCCCATTGTGGGTAGAGGTGGGAGTGGGGAGAGAAATGAAAAGTAAACTCTTATAAAAATATGCATGATCAAGCAAAATAAATTCTCATATTGGTCATATCCAAAAAAAATTGTCTCATTTTGCATATTAGTCTATCACCACTCTGTTAGAAGTATGCAGTATTCTTCGTCACTAGTCCTAATGATCAAGACTGATCATATTAAGTCTTTCAAAATTATTTGTTTTTATGATGTTGGTGTTATAGCTAGGGATACTTTTCCTTTTAGACAATAATTAGGACTATCTAAGGAGTTGTGACTATCAACCCTGTGTGCAAGTAAATAAATTATTTTCAAAATCCCACTTAAAAGAACATTTGATCTCCATAGATTGGATAGACAGATAGATAGCTAGATAGAGATAGATTTATGTTAGCGTAAGAAATCCCTTCACAAAACTGTGAAGAAGCAGTTTGCTTTCATATCATCAGTCTTTCCTTTCTTTGCTCTTTTTAATCCCATGAGCCTGTCCTTCCTGGACTCTTTTTTTAAATGGGAGGAAGAAATGAATGCAAAGGATAAAGAGAGAAAGGAAGAAAGAAAGAGACAGAAAGATAGAATGGGATACACACAGAAACACTAAAGTAATAATGCAGTGAGGCTGACAGGTGAAAAAACTGAATCCCTTTTCTTCTTTCTTAAATATTCAAAAACTACCTCCAAATCACCCTGAATTGTGACCTCAGATCCAGAAGATAACCTCGGGAGATGTAAAGAGGCAGGGGATGGAGAAATATTTAGTATTTTCAAGACCAACTGGACATCACTCTGGCTGGAGTTGGGTTGGGGTGGGAGAGAAGGAAGAGAAAACCTACGATTTACCAAAATCAAGTCAAGTATGATCCCTTTCATCAAATCCAAAAAGATAATACTACCACTCAGTGAACTTAGAGAAAATTAATACTTTGTGCTAAGGCACAAAGGAGAAAAACCTTGTTTGTACAGATATTACCTAAATACATTCAGATAATGTGGCTAAAGGATGGAGGATGGCCCCTTCTCCCTCTGAGGAATATCCTGTATCAATGGGAGTCAGCATTTTCTCTGCAACCTCAGTTGATTTTTTTTTATTATTTAAATTTTATTTTTTTCCCAATTACATGTAAAAACAACTTTAGAGAATTGCCTTTTTTAAAGCACTGAGAGATTAAGTGATTTTCCCAAAGTCACAGAATCAGATGTGTCAGAGTGGGACTTGAATCCAGGTCTTCCACTATCTCTAATGCGTGCTGCCCCTCATACGTGTATATAATGTGGATCTATGAAATAATGTGGCTGCTCTTCTTGGAAAACCCTTTCAGGAGTAGCTCACTACACATGATCTGCCCTCTTTAATTTAAATAGCTACTGAAATCCAAACCCCTCTTTAAGTCTCTTTCTGGCTAATTGAGGGAAAGATAGACATTTCCTCCAAGTCAACTTTGTTAAAATTGCAGCCCCCATGACTTTCCTTCACTTGCCATCCTACAAAATGCACTGTACATAAAATGTCAGCTAATGATCTAATTCAGGGTTCTTATGAATGCTTATTTAAAATCCATATCTCATTTTATATAGCTACCTTATATAGTGGCTTCATTGTTGGTTTCCAGGGAGAAGGGACTGTGCCTGGCTTCATTTATGTGACAAATAACACTTCAAATGCAGATGGGGTTTCCAAAGTTGTGTTTGTCCTTTTGTTTTTGAAGAGGAATACTGCATCAGGGAAATGATGACATGACTTGCAGTTGACTTTGATTTGAGTGAGGGAGGGCTATGCAAGGTCACCAGTCTCACTTTCTCCTCCAGAACCATCTGGATCCAGTGACCTGATATTCATCAGGATGATTGGAGATGGCCCAGGATGCAGTGGGAGACCCTGGCCCTTTTAGGCTAAGGTTTTTTCAGGTACTCACTTAGAGTGAGATAATGCCCATTCAGCTAATAGGCCTCTTTAAGAAGTGAGTGAAGGCATGGTCCTTTTAATTAGAAAAAAAAGGAAAAAAAATCAAGCTAGGAAGAGGAAAACCCTCAGGGTTGCTGTTCCAAAGAGAAACGGTTACCATTGACATTTACTATAAGCCCTCCAAAATACAGTCATTAAGTGGAGCTTGGACAGGGACCAGTAGTGGTCCAACCTATGAGCTTCAGAGACAGAGAGAAGAAGAATCTTCTGTTCCCTCCCTAAGGTTCACTAAAACCTCCTGATCTTTTTCACAGATCTTACTACTGGTCTGTCAGTCAGTTAATGAGTACTTAGGCCTGATCTCAGATGGCAAGAGATTGTTGTTGTTCTTGTTTAAAGAGAGGTTCCCCCCTCATTAATTTTTCCTATCTAGGTCCACCCTGGGGTCTAGAGAACACTATTGTGTCCATTTGCTCCCCACTGGTATTCTCTAGAGAAAAAGTTATAAAAGAAACTGACAAATCAGTATATTTTGTTACCTGAATAACAGCAAGAACCAATGCTTTTCTAGAGAGAGAAGGTCCATTTTTGATAATTCAGAGAAAAACAAACACTTCCTCTGATACAAGGGAACAAAGTCAGAAGACATTTCTGGAAGAACAGCAGAGGGAAGACCTTGGGTAAAAAAGAAAGAAGAAAGTATGCTTCTGAGTTGGATGCCTAATAAAATGGAAAAGAAAAATAATTGCTAGGAAGTTAAGTTTATCCAATAAATGTTTCAAACTTCAGCGTATATGAAGAGATGCTGAAGGCAGAAATACCATCCAATAATAATGCTTTGCCTGGGAAGGCAAGTCTAGGTCATTTTTCCACCGTCAGATGGGCCACATCTGATTTCCTGTGACAGTCAGTGCTGAGGAATTGCTCTAATCAGTTTGCAAAGCCCTGTACCTTGTGCCAGCAAAGGAATGATGCAGTAACTGGCTTCAGAGGCTGGCCACCCCTCAACCTGACATCTCTGACAGTGATGCATTCCATTTAATAGGAGGGTTATTTAGAGTGGTTGAGGTTCAACAGGGGAGACATGGCAAAGAATCCAACAGGGGCCTCAAAGTTGGCTACACATCAGGGCCTCCTCATTAAAGTGCTCAGTAGTTTCTACTTGCAGATTGAGTTGCTATGATGATCAGTTAGTGAAAAATGATAACAGCAAGAAGCACAAAAACATGTCATCTAGTATCGTAGCTGCAGATTTTGTGCTTCCCGAGAGAACTAAGCAATTATAGTGGCACGTCGTCAAAACTCTCCAGATCAACAAAATAACACCTTCACTCTAAATGAGATACAGTCAAATCTGCTTAAATCTAAGAGAGGCAAGAACTTTTCGTCCAACTGCAAACTCTTTCAAGATGCCAACTTGTTTTAGAGGGATAGGCATCAATGAGGTAATTCATTCCAGTCTGCTTCTTCCTTTTCTTTTCCTTTGCTGTTCAAGAAAACTTCAATCATCACTGCTTGTGTAACCCTTAAAATTAACAATAGCACACATGCACTCGTGCACACACACACACACACACACACACACACACACACACACAAGCTTCCCCTAATGTTGGGCAAGTCTTTTACAGTAGCCAAAGTGATAGGTTCTATCTTTCAATAACTCATACTTAATATTAGCCCACCAAAAAAGAGGTGGAGAGGGAAATCAGGGGAAGGAAAAAACTACAACAGACCCCATGCACTGTGCTGAAAATTCTTATGCATTTCATTGGCCTGAATCTGGTTGATGAGATAGATGCGACTTTGTGCTGTGTGGGATTTAGCTGCCCATGTCATTGACCTCAGAATCATTTTATTAGTATGCATCCAGGGGAATTTTCATTGCAATCTATTACACAACTTGTCCTTATACAGTAAGCATAAAAATACTCAACAAATCTCCCTCTGGGAAAGAACCAAAATAACTGACATTCCATCTACCCTATGGATTACTTCAACATAGGATAAAGGTTCATTCATTTATATGCCACTAATATAGAATTTGTGAATGTTTGGAAAATGATTGCTATCCAAGGTTTCCTTAGAAAATTAAGAGATAGAACAAATTATAGGCAGAATATTTAACATGAAGCACCTTTAAATATTTGGGAAATATTCACATATATGTATATATAATTGATATGCTAATTATAAATTAACCTTATCCATTCATTAAAGTAACTCCTCTAAAGATCTCTACTAGGTGATACTTCATTAGCCTATTTTAAGTTACTATATATGTCACTGAAAGTAATAAAACTACATTTCTTTTCAAGTATTCCATATTTTGATTTTTTTTCCAGCAATTTAAGAAGACCATCCTGCCAGTTAGTTCAAATTGTAATAAGGAATACAAATGTAAGGACAAGCTGGTATAATGAGTGACTAGGGAGCCATCAAGGTTGATTCATGATGCCTTGGGTTCAAGTCCCTCCCATGACACAGGGGAGTTTGACCATGGAAAATTCACCTAAGCTGTCAGTACCCTCAGGCAGCGGTTACCAAACTGAATTCATAAAGAAAGTCCTCTCAGTCAGCGTTCTCTACAGCAATGAAGTTACAGATCCAAAACAAGATATAATCATAGAAACCCAAAGGTGGAAACACCTAGAAGTCATCTCATCCAACATGTGAGCCCAGATAAAAACCCAGGTCTCCTGATCACCAAATACTTGAAAATTTTTCCTCCTTTCCTCTTCTAACTTGGCTATTTCCAGTTTCCATTTCAGGTATTACACAGCTATCCTTTCCTTTGTTTTAAGTGAATCATATTTTATTGCCTTTACTGCAGGCAAAACATATTAGATTATTAACATGGAGCTACTGCTTTCCTTGTTTCCTCTTTTTGCTGAATAAAAACTGTAAATAGCTTTGGCAAAATCTATACATCACCACTAGTTATTGCACTCCAGAGCCCACCTGGAATTTGGAGTCTCATTAACAATCAGTATATATTAAGAATCAGATCAAATGCATGACAATTAAAGTCAGCTATTCAGATGGTTAAGAATATAAGGTCAACCATGACATGATTTTAAGGAAGATAAGGAAATGTTGTGGCATAGTCTGAATGGAAATAACACTTAGGCAGTTAAAAGAGAGCTAGGTTCAAAATCTGGATTCAGTGCATGCAAGCTAGCTGTATAACCCTGAGAACATCCCTATGCCTCCCTGAAATACCACTTCCTCAGTTGAAGGATAGAAATGGAGCTAAAAATCTTTAAATTACCTACTTCACCGATGTCGTAAAGAGAGTATTTTGTAAACCTTTAAACACTATAAAAATGAATGATCAGTATTATTTTTGAGATTAGGTTTGGGTGTCTTAATTCACATTATGCTTCTGCCCTGGGGTGAACCAGACTCAGTTCAGTAGTTTTGGGTTGATACTGGAACAAAATGAAAGACTCACAGGTCATTCAACAGTTAACAAAAGGAGATGTGCTTAGTCATAGCCAGAGAAAGCTGTTCAACAAGGACAGGCATTGAAAACCCCATGAGTTTGTGTAACTCTTGAGTTCCCATCACTGTCTTCTGGTGATATTATTATGGAGCTCTCATTGTGCCTGCTAGGGATGGCTTCTCTGCTGGGAAAATTGCTCTGCCAATCTCATGATAGTTGGCTTTTCACTCTGACGGGGTACTTGTCTCAACTGGGTTTTGATCCCTGCTGCTGCCCTCTGTGTTCTCTTGACTGCCACCCACCATCCAACTCAGATCTACTTTACTAGAGTATAATGGCTAGAACCTTTTCTCTGAACTGACAGCCACCATACACAGATAGTGAAAGTCAGGCCCAGGGGCGGCTAGGTGGCGCAGTGAGTAGAGCGACGGCCCTGGAGTCAGAAGGACTTGAGTTCGGATCCGGCCTCAGACACCTAACACACACAAACAAAAACCTAGCCGTGTGACCCTGGGCAAGTTACTTAATCCCAATAGCCCTCCAAAAAAAAGCAAAAAAAAAAGAAAGTCAGGCCCAGAGACCCCCAGTGAAGATTACATCTTCTCTTCTCAGGAGACAACATGGGCAGAGCCAAGATAGAAGAGTAAAAGCAGGAACTTGCTTAAGCCCCCAGACCAACCACTTCCAATACCTATAAAATATGAGACTCTAAATAAATTTTAGAGCTACAGAACCTACAAAGTGACAGAAATAAATCTCCTGCTGCAGGCAGCCTGGCAGGCCAACAGGAAAGGTCTATCACACCAGGCTGGGGGCTGAGCAGTCCTATGGGAGCTGTGCCAACCCAGATGCAGGGCAGCCCCAACCAGCATCACAGACTGTCTAGAGCAGGCTTCAGGAGAGTGAATCATTGGCAGCTGTGGTGTTTTCCAGACTTCTCAACCCATAAACACCAAAGAGAAAGTAAAAGGTCAGTAGGGAACTCTGTTGGAACAGAGACAGAAGAGCACAGTCTGGCCCCTGGCTCCAGGGTGAGAGGTGGCAGAGGCACAGCTGCTGCCATGTAGCTGCCTCCTGAGCTCCTGGCCTGCAGATTGTAGTGGAACCAAGAGACCATTCAGAGGGTGATTGCTCTTGCTTTGACCTGATTGGATTTGGATTGCTGTCTTGGGTTGTTATGAGGAATGCCAGTGTACCAGAGCTTGTGGTGGCTGTAGAAAGGGTGCCTTCCTCAGACCTCTGACAACATTTGAGAAAATCCCAGCAGTCTAAGACACAGCACTCTCCATTCTGGAGGCAGAGTTCTACTGTGGCAAAGAGCTCAAAACTCAAGTTATTGGCTGTCAAGATGAAAAAGCAGAGGAAGTACAATCAGACCATAGAATCCTTTTTGGGGACAAAAAGGATCAAAACTTGGAACCAGAAAAAGACAACAAAGTCAGAACACCTGCATCAAAAGCCTCCAAGAAAAATATGAATTGGTTACAGGCCATGGAGGAGCTGAAGAAGGATTTTGAAAATCAAGTAGAAGTGGAGGAAATGAAAAGTATATCAACAGCCTGCTAAAGGAGACCTAAAAGAATACTAAAGAAAATAACACATTAAAAAATAGACTTACTCAAATGGCAAATGAGGCCCAAAAACCTAATGAGAAGAACGCCTTAAAATGTCGAATTGCCCAGATGGAAAAGGAATTTCAAAAGCTCGCTGAAGATAATTCCTTCAAAATTAGATTGGAGCAAATGGAAGCTAATGACTTTATGAGAAATCAAGATATTATAAAATAGATCCAAACAAATAAAAAAATAGAAGACAATGTGAAATATCTCATTGAAAAAACCACTGAGGGGCGGCTAGGTGGCGCAGTGAGTAGAGGGCCAGCCCTGGAGTCAGAAGGACCTGAGTTCAGATCCGGCCTCAGACACTTAAAACACACAAACAAAAACCTAGCCGTGTGACCTTGGGCAAGTTACTTAACCCCAATTGCCCTCCAAAGTGCAAAAAAAAAGAAAAAGAAAAGAGAAAAAAACCACTGACCTGGAAAATAGATCCAGGAGAGATAATTTAAAAATTATTGGACTACCTGAAAGCCATGATTAAAACAAGAGCCTAGAAATCATCCTTCAAGAAATTCTCAAAGAAGATTACCCTGATCTGATATTCTAGAATCAAAGGGCAAAATAGAAATTGAAAGAATTCACCAAGCACCTCTTGAAAGAGACCCCCAAAAGAAAACTCCTAGGAATATCATAGCCAAATTCCAGAGTTCCCAGGTCAAGGAGAAAATATTACAAGCTGTCAGGAAGAAACAATTTGAGTATTGTGGAAACACAATCAGGATAACACAAGATCTAGCAACTTCTACACTGAGGGATCAAAGGGCTTGGAATATGATATTCCAGAGGTCAAAGGAGCTGGGATTAAGACCAAGAATCACCTACCCAGCAAAACTGAGTATAATGCTTCAGGGGAAAATATGGTCATTCAAGGAAATAGAGGACTTTCAAGTATTCTTGATGAAAAAACCAGAGTTGAACAGAAAATGTGACTTTCAAATACAAGAAGCAAGAGAAGCATGAGAAGGTAAACAGGAAAAAGAAATCATAAGGAACTTACTAAAGTTGAACTATTCACATTCCCACATGGAAAAAATGATCATTGTAATTCATGAGTCTTTTCTCAGTATAAGAATAGTTGAATGGAATATATATATATATATATATATGTATGTATGTATAGGGGGGTGTATGTATGTATAAATACATACACACATATACATATATGTATATGTGTGTACATGTATACATAGACAGAAGGCACAGGATCAGTTGAATAGGAAGGGATGATATCTTAAAAAACAAAATTAAGAGGTGAGAGAGGAATATCATGGGAGAAGGAGAAAGGGAGAGATAGAATAGGGTAAATTATCTCATATAAAAGAGGCAAGAGAAAATTGTTACAATGGAGGGGAAAAACAGGAAGGTGAAAGGGAATGGGTCAACCTTACTCTCATTGAATTTGGCTTAATGAGAGAATAACATACATATTCAATTGGATATCTTACTCTACAGGAAAGCAGGAGGGTAGGGGATAAGAGGAGAGATAATAGAAGGGAGGGAAGATTGGGGGAGAGGGTAGTTAGAAGCAAACACTTTGAAAAGGGACAGGGTCAAAGAAAATAGAATAAGTGGGGGGTGGAATAGGATAGAGGGAAATATAGTTAGTCTTTCACAATATAACTACTATGGAAACGTTTTGTGTAACTACACATGTACAATCTATATTGAATAGCTTGTCTTCCCAGTGGGGGTGGGTGAGGAGGGAAGAAGGGAAAGAATCTGGAAATCAAAGTTTTAAAAACAAATGTTAAAAATATTGTTTTTTACATGCAACTGGGAAACAAGATATATAGGTACTGGGGTATAGAAATCCATCCTGCCCTACTAGAAAGTTAGGGGGAATGTGGGAGGATATTAGAGAAAGCAGATTAGGGAAAGAGGTATTCAGTAGGCTCACTATCTTGGGGTGGGAGTAAGGGAAGGACGGGGAGAAAATTTGTAGCTCAAAATTTTGTGGAAATGAATGTTGAAAACTAAAAATAAATAAATAAAAGATTAATTTTTTAAAAAGAGAGAGACAACATGGTATAGTATATTTAGCAATGGAGGACTTGGAATGAGGAAGACCTGGGTTCCAATCCTGCTTCTCATATTTATTAGCTATGTGACTATGGGCAAGTCACTTAAAAACCCAAATTCCAAAACTACCATCTCTCAAGCCTCCAGAACTAGATACTAAGGTTCACTTTTGCTCCTCAATATTCAACACAGTAGAAGAACATATCAGGTCATCAGTAGAGAAATGCTGGGAACTTTGTGTAGCAGATCATACTTTCTTTTAGCTATGTAGGCTTCACAGAATCATGAATTTAGAGCTGAGAAAGACATGAGAGGTTATGTAGTCCAACCAATGGGAAAACTGAAGGTTGAGGATCACACAGAAAATAAGTAGCCAGTATTCAAAACCAGATCCCTTGTCTCCAAATTTAGCATTCATTTCCACTCCACCATAATGCCTTATATTTCCCAATTACATTTTAATCTAGTTCAGGCTGCACTTGGTGATTTTGCTGTCTGCTGCTATGAATCTGACACTTTTTTTTAATTAAGTGGTATGTTTATTTTTAGTTTACATCATTCATTTCTACAAGATTTAGAGTTACAAATTTTCTCCCCTTCTTTCTCCTACCCACCACCTCAAAACAGTGATCCCACTCTATACTCCCTCCCCCAATCTGCTCTCTCTTATATCCTCTCCCATCCCCCCTCTGACTTTCCAGTAGGGCAAGATGGATCTCTACACTCCAGTGCCTGTAAATCTTATTTCCCAGTTGCAAATAAAAAGTAATAATAGTAATATTTTTAAAACATTTGATTTTAAAACTTTGAATTCCAGATTATTTCCCTTCTTCCCTCATCACCCACCCTTACTGGAAAGATAAGCAATTCAATATAGGTTGTACATGTGTAGCTATGCAAAACATTTCCATAGTGGATATATTGTGAAACTGACTATATTTCCCTCCATCCTATCCTTCCCTCCACTTGTTCTATTCTCTACTTTGACCCTGTCCCTTTTCAAAAGTGTGTGCTTCTAATTTCCCTCCACCCCAACCTGCCCTCCCCTCCATCACCCCCCTTCACATTCCCTTCCCCCCTACTCTCCTATAGGCAAGATACCCTATTTAGTATGTATGTCATTCCCTCCCTAAGCCAAAATTTGACACTTCTGATATAGGGTTTCTCAGCATGGCAACCAGGAAGCACTGTGCAGATGAGTGTTGACCTCTAGGGTCCCAGCAGCAAGTCTGTGAACTTCCCACTGCCATTTCTATCATACTAGAAGGAATTAGATATAGCTAATGGCAAGTATGCTAGCCCCATGCTCACTTTCTTTTCCCTGGCTCCAGCTATCCTGCCTTACACCTGCCCATATCTCCTCTCTGTTATTAAACCTCCATCTAACCCCTACTGGGCATACTACAGATGGTCCCATCCCAAGTCTATACATTCTGACTAAGACAATCCCCACAACCAATCATCAAGCATTCGGGGACTTAAGACCAAGGAATCAGTACAGGACTCATCCACTAATGTCAATCTCAACAGTGTACCCCCACCCACCCAATTTCATCTACTTGAAATTAAAATAAGTTTTTCTTAGAGAAAAGACAATGTCAAAAAAGAAAAGGAAGCCTTGTGAAATGAAAAAGCTACAGAGAAGCTGCTCAAGGGAGTGAACATGTTTTTCACAAAGGCACACAGACAAATCAATTTTCTTTCTTATCCAAATAATAACACAAACCCAAAATACTGTTTGATTTAGGAAATGGAATTTTATTTGGCTTGTGACTTATCAGGGCATTTTACATCTGTCTTGAGCCCAGTTGACTATATAACTATGAAAGTTCACAGAGACAAAATAATAGTATACTCTAGAAATATACACAAACATTCACAGAAAAAAAAATATGCCATCACAAGCCCTTGAGCTTAGGAATCATTGTGGGAAGTTTATTTTTATGGGACAGGTTGGATAGGGGAGGGGAAGTGAAGAGCGGCAGTTGGGCTGCAAAATAGTTAACAATTTTAATTGCAGGAATGATTTATGTCAGAACATAACCCTAAAATTTTATTAAAGTTGCTTTTACAACTGTAACACACAGTAGGAAAATCAATCCTGTTCCTGTAATGAAGAAAAACAAGTCATTTTCCAAAGGAAATATGATTTTACATTCAGAGCTTAAGCTAGAGAAACAGAAGGCAGCCCAACACAACACGGGCTATCACAGAGGGACTATCCGCTAGCTGCGGCCAGCATAACAAGATTGGATTCAGGTTTAATGTGGCTGGGGCTCAAATCCCATCAGAGAGTTTGGTTGACAGTCTGACAGTTATCTCAAGGAAAACAGGTTAGGAAACATAAACGACTCACATTGCTACACTTTCTTTTCAGCACAGAAAGACTTTTGCCTAGAGGCACCCTAAAGCCTAAAGCCCCACAGGTATTGCCACTTTGTGCCTCTATATAAACTAAAGCATTTTAGAGGACATTTCATTCTAAGTAAAGCCCAATTCTATAACCCAAATCTGAAGTAGAAGAGAAAGAGAATATTTTCTTGTTATTTCTCTATATGAAAAGAATAGAAGAAATACACAAAGTGTCCATAATGTTCATACTGATGATTTTACCAAGTATTATAGCTAAGTGAACACATAAGGGGATTTATTCTCCCTGGTTGATAATCACTTCTTCCTCATCTCTTCCTATTAGAATCCTTCAGTTTTCTTCATGGTTCAGTTCATGTAGTATTTCCTCCTGGAAGCCCTCTCTGTCTTCTCTAATTGTTAGGGCTTTCTTCATCTTCCTCAAATTATTATGCATAGGACCCACAAACTTGACCCCCAGACAAAGGTATCCCAGGTTCAAGGCATATTATGGGTCCACATCTCTTAATAATCATAGTTTATGAGCCCCCATAAATCTGTTTATTTCTATGAATCAACCAAAGGTTCTACAACTAGAAAGCATTTGAGGCTAGATTTAAACTCAGAAAGATGAGTCTTCCTGACTCCAGGCCTGGCATTCTGCCCATTGGGCCACCAGTTGTTCTTGTCTAGTCATTTTTCAGTCATGTCCAACTCTTCATGACCCCTTTTAAGGTTTTCTTGGCAAAGATATTGGAGTACTTTGTCATTTCCTTCTCCAGCTCATTTTACAGATGAGGAAACTAAGGTAAACAGGGCTAAATGAATTGCCCAGGGTCACACAGCTAGTAAATGTCTGACTGTGCCACCTAGCTACCCATTAATTATCATCTTTATGCAGATGACTCACAGATCTAAATATCCCAACATAACAGTTTGTCTTCTGAGCTTCAGTCATCAATCCCCAGCTGTCTATTGGACATTCTAAACTGGCACCTCAAACTCAATATATTTAAAACTAAAGTCATTAACTTTCCCCCAAACACCACCCCTTTTCTGAATTTTCCTATTTTTGTTGAGAGCACTACCATCTTCCAAGTTTACAACTTGTCTCGCAGAGTTAACAGCCTTGGCAACCTTGACTTCTCATACTTCCTCACTAGGATTATCTAAAGTTGGCTCATTACCTCTTATCTCTCATAGTGGATAAATGAGATATTTGTAAGGTACTCAGAACACTGCTGTTGTTCAGTCATGTCTGACTCTTCATCACCCCATTTGGGGTTTTCCTGGCAGAAATACTGAAATGATTTTCCAGTTCCTTCTCCAACTCATTTCATAGATGAGAAAATTGAGGCAAATAAGGTTGACTGGCACACAGCTAGTGTCTGAGGCCAAATTTGAACTCACTTCTTCCTGACTCCAAGCCCACCTAGCTCCTCCATCTGGCATATAGTAGCCACTTAATACTTATCCCTTCCCTCCCTCCTTCTCACCTAAATTCATGCAATAACCTCCTCCTTGGGCTCCCTGTCTCCAGTCTCTCCCCTTCCCATCCTCCACATAGCTATACTAAAGTGATTTCCCTAAAACTGAAAGTCTCACTGTCATTCCCTTACTCGATAAATTGCATTGAAAACTTTCCTTTTGCCTCCATGATCAAATCTGACTTTTTAAGGCCCTTTATAACCTGACCCCCAAGCACCTTTTCAATCTTATTATGTGTCACTCTCTCACGTTCTTTGGCCAGCTCCCTTTGTTGCATCTCCCCTCAGATTGGAGGGTAGAGTCATAAACTTCTCTGGAAGCCCTCCTTTATAGAGGGATCTGAACTTTCAGAATTTTCCAGGTAACTCAACATTCTCCAACTGCAGCTCATCAGCTTGGTTTTAACTCTATAGAATATCATGCCACTATGCTGGGTTCCCTCTGGTGGCCTCCTTCCCTTTTTAAGCTTCATTTTGTGTGTTGTCTTCCCCTATTAGATCATATGACAGCTATGTGGCACAGCAGGAGTACCTGACATGGAGTCAGGAAGATTTCTGTTCTTGAGTTCAGATCTGGCCTCAGACACTTACTAGCTGTGTGACCCAGGGTAAGTCACTTAACCCTCTTTGCTTCAATTTCCTCATCTGTAAAATGAGCTAGAAAAAGACACGGCAAACTACTCCAGCATCTTTGCCAAAAAAAAAACCCAAATGGGGTCACTGAAGAGTTGGACATGACTGAAAATGGCTGAGCAATATTAGATTGCAAGCTCTTTGAGGGCAAAGATTGTCTTTATTTGTATTATTTCTGTCCCCAGTGCTTTGCACAGTAGCTGGTACATAGTAGATGCTTAATAAATGTTTACTCAATTTAATTTATTGAATTACATGTTGTGCTCTTTCTCAAATTCTCTGGTCCAAATCAGGCTTCTTTGTTCATCCACACACTATTCCATCCCTTCTCTCTGTGCCTTTTTGTACTAACTGTCCCACATGTCTAGAATATCTTCTTCCTTAATGTCTACCTATCAAAAAAAATTTCCTTTAAAATTCTGCTCAAACATCTTCCTCATACAGTATTTCCTGAACTCCCCAGCTGCTGGTGCCCTTCACCCTCTGCCAAGTATTTTTATTTATTTTGTATATACTTATTTATGTATGTAAGCTTTGTGTTACCCGTATAAGATATCTATATCATTATGGAATGTCTAAAGTTTTAGACAGGTGGCTTGAGGGGAGGCATTAATAGATATCTCTGGAACCTTTCTCTTCTCCAAGGGAGACTGTGGTATTTGACTTGAAGGGAGCAGAAGGGGAAAAGGCAGGCCAGTCTGTGTGTGTGTGTGTGTGTGTGTGTGTGTGTGTGTGTGTGTGTGTGTGTGTGTGTGTGTGTGTGGCGGGGGGGCGGCAGGGAGAAACTGGCCTGAATTATATCCATCTGTCACCTATATATGGCTGGTCTAGAGGCATAATTTTTTAGGTTCGAAAAGCCACTTTCCTGAACACTGTTTCTTAGAGGGGGTAGGGCACCCTAAGCTTATATCTTCTAGTTTGACCCCTTATCACTAAATGCTAGTTACATAAAAGACCATTAAAAATAGTGAAAAGCAAAAAAAGATCCAAGAAGATAGCAGTTCTATAGATCAGAATACACACACACACACACACACACACACACACACACACACACACACACGGAGAAAATACATAAGGTTATTAGATGAGACAAAGCTGAGATCGCTCTCAACCAAGAGAGGGGGAGGCTCCAGTCTCATTCCAGGGGACAGTTCTCGAAGTTTTTAAGTAGGCAGCAACTTCCCCTCCATGATTTCTACTTCCAGTATCTTTGTTTTGAAACCTCTCCTCCCCTCAGTTTGTTCCCAAAAGAGCCTGGAACTATACCTGTTCTCTCTGCAAGAAGGAATGGTACATCTTTCCTCTTCAAAGCTCTCACAGCAACTGCATCTTTCACAGACTCAATGTCAAGTCATCATTCTCTTTACCAATTAAGAGTCTTATGCAAAATTCTCCAAGCTTACCTGGAAACCTAGTTTACATGTACATGTTCCCTTCCCCCAAAGACTTTAAATGCCTCGAGGACACGCATTGTTTTGTTTTTGTCTTTGTAAGTCCACTACCTAACACTACCTGTCCTTTATTAAATGCCTAATAAATTCTTATTGATTAATTGATTCCAGCTTATGACTTCAATTAGAATATTATCTCTTCCTCATGATAAGAGTGAGCTCCATCATATCCTCCCTACAGATCTTTAAAAAAGAAGCAGCCCTTAATACACTAAGACATTAGACTAGCAAAAATCCTTCTTGGAAAACAAAACAAATAAAAAAAAAAGAGAACCCCTGGCTTTTTTTCCTTTGAGAATGGTCTTTCAGAGTTTCTGCAAAAACAGGCTTTTCATCAGCAGAAGAAGATTCTTTGCCCCAGAAGCCAAACTCTCTAGAGATATTCTCAGCTAGATAGTGCTTCAGGCTTAATCTATTTTTTTAACCATATTTCCTGATCACAGGGGCTTGCCTCTACATTAGAGACCCCACTCTAGCTTAAAGTGCAAATTCCTTTGCCTCTCTATAAATCTCCAATTGCTAGACTATATTTAATCAAGATCCAATCTAGAGGTTGCCCTCCTGGGTTAACATAACTTCTCAAATCCAAACTCCCTTCTGTTCTCCCATACTGATGACTTGTGGTAACGGGGTGAGACATAGAAACACAAAACTAAGCCTAGGGGGCAAGGTCATAATCTTTCTATGTAGCCATATTCCTACTTTTATTGTGTGTGTGTGTGTGTGTGTGTGTGTGTGTGTGTATACAGCAAAGCTTTCTTCATTCTTTGATACTCTTACACATCGGAATATCTTTCTCTGTTTAAATGTTATATCTCCCTGTTTTTCATTTTATCTTTTTAAACCCCTCTCCCCACCTGCCATGGCTAGAACAATGCTGTGCACATGAATGTTGGATTAAACTGGACTCCAGATGATTTCTATTAATATCAGCCACAGCTTACATATACATAGTATCAGATTTATTAATTGAGAAAAGACCTCCCATGCATTTTGGAGCTATATAGCACAGTAGATGAAGCAACTGTGATCTTGTCTAGTTCAGTTAAGTGATATGGTATTTGGTTTTCCATCCATAAAGGGAATGGTCATATGACTCTAAGCTTTGGAGAGGACACATATTTCTAAAGTTTACACAAATGTGGAGTAAATGCTAAGTGATAATAAGTCCCCTGCCCCACCCTCAAGAACAATGGAGAATGCCAGTGTTTTCTTTATTTCTTTTCCTTCTACTTAATCAACTCCCTACAAATCAATGCTGTTTGCAAGTAACCCATTAGTCAGTCACAAGCATCTGTTAACTGCCTGCTATGTGCCAGGGATTGTGCTAGGCTTCAAAGATAACAAATATCAATAATGAAGCAATCCCCGTCCTTAAGAAGCTTACATTCTACTAGCCAGTGTTTCTTAACCTGGGATCCATGAACTTTTGGTAACTATTTAAATGCAATTGGTTTCTTTGTAATCCTATGCATTTTATTACATTGATTTAAGAACATTTAGAAGTTCATAGATTTCACCAGACTGCCAAAAGGGGTTTATAACACAACAAAGGTTAAAAACCTCTACATACTAGCGTGGATAAGATATGTTCACTGATTTGTAAATAGAGGCATGATGGGGCAGAGGAAGGGGAGAAAGGGAGTAGTGATGTAATAATTGGAGGAGTCAGGGAAGGTTTCTTGAAGAAGGTGGAGATCCAAGGGCCAAAGATGACAAGGGAGAGGATTCCAGGCATGGAGTACAACCTGTGCAAAGCCTGAAGGTGGACTCTCCAGGTGTTGCTGAAAGTCCCTTTTATAGCTTGATTATTTTATCTATTTCTTCAAATCAAAGACTATAATGGGAGAGTTAGTCTCTGAACTTCATCCTTGTACTTTCCTTGGTCCCCTCATCACTTCCATTTCTGAGTGCTTCACACAGAGGGTCAACAAGTGCTTTGGGCTTCCTGTGTCTGATCTGTCTTCTATTTCATAAGTCCCCAAAAGTGCAGGCTTTGCTTTGTGAATTCAAGATTCCTGAAGCCTGCAGTTGGAATTCTGTGCACAACAAAAGACAGGACTCTATTCCTTAGCCATACTTTACAATAACTATGCCTTTAGCCTTTCTAGAGATAAAATTCTAGGACAAGGAAATATAGTAATGGACAGAGAGGGCACAAAAATGGGGATAAAGCCTTTCTAAAGCACCACTATGAACAGCTCACCTATTAAAGGTTAATGGAAAGCATAATGAAAATTTTAATAACATGCAATTGAAATATACCATTACAATGCCAGGTCAGGCTACGGGCATGCTATTTTATAAACATGAATGTAACACCTATAGTGACTCCAAAAAAAAAGGTATGAGTTTGTGGATTGAGCTGATCTGATGATTAAGTTGAAATAGTTGATGACCTGATGCCACAGTCCTTTACCAAAGACGTCTCCAGGTCAAATTTGTGAAGTTTAAGCATCTAGAGACCCTAGTCAGGTTCCTGCCTTGCACTACATCAGTGCTCATGCCAGGAGCATGACCAGCAAATAATCAACATCTTATGGCAAACTATTCAGCTGCTAAATTTCACAACAAACTAATTATTCATTTACTGGAATGTAACATGTTAATTCTTCTGCAAGGGGGAATCAGTTAGCTCATCTCCTGCTGTGCTTAATGAGAACTGAGATAGGAAGCTGAAAAGGGGGAGGGAGGGGCATTTGGTAGATAAGGTGGGCAGGTGCGGGATTCTGAAGAAGTCCAAGGGGCTTGACCTCCTGAGTCATTGGTTGACCTTTACCTCTAGATCCCTGGCATGTAGCCAATACCTTGCACATAGTAGGCATTTAATAAATAAATGTGTTGCATTAACTTGCCTGCACTCTCATTCTACTTTGATTTCCTCATGTTCCTCAGATTTTTTTCATTGTGATCACTGTCAGAAGATCTACTTCTAAACAGAACTTGACTGGGCACAGCCCCTCAGATCCTGTGTCCCCCATCCCTACTCCCATCTGAAAAATTGAGGTAGAGTAAAATCCCATTTGGACACAGCACCATTTTATTGGAAATGGTTTGTTTTACAGAATAAAGATGACTGCCTAGTAAAAAAGATACATGAATGCTGTTTATGAGCCTTTTATTTCATTGCTTAGAGGTTCTGTATGTCCTAATTCATTTAAAAGGAGGGACAATGACATTATCTCCCATTATTTGTCAAACTGAAGAGTATTTTTTCAATAAAACTTTAAGTGTAAATTGCCAACTTCTGACTTTTTTTCCAGAAAATCTAATTTGGCAGAATGACTTTGGATTCAAATCCATTCCATGGAAATGAGATTTTACCGAAGCAATGATATGTTTCATACTTACAGAATTAGACTTGAGAGAAAATTTTCCTTGTGGAGACCAGAGGAGCACCCTCCCTTATAGAGAAGAACCCAAACTCCTCAAAAAGCACACTCAAACTAGAAAATGACATATAGATCATCTATAGTGCTTCATGGTTAGCAAAGTACATTATATACATTATCTCATTTGATACTTATAAGAAATCTATCAATTGATAAACATTTATTAAGACCCTACTGTGTTCTAGGCACTGTCCTAATCACAGGAGATACAAAAAGAGACAAAAGCCAGCCCCTGCCCTCAAGGATGTTACAATCTAATGGTATCTACTGAACTATTACCATTCCCATTTTAGAGATGAGGAATCTGATGCTCAGAAAAGTAAAGTAACTTTCTTCTGGTCACAGAGCTGATAAGTGCTGAAGGCAGGATTTGAATGCAGTCTTACAAATTCCAAGTCCAGTGATCTTTCCAATATCATAGTGGTGAAAATAATAAAAATCTTCTGGTAGAGGATTACAGCGTTTACTTAAGAGGTTTGTGGTGATCATCAGATGAGATAATATATATTAAACACTTTATAAATCTTTAAGCATCATATACATGTGAGCTATTACTATAGCATCCCCTTATATCACCACAAATGGCTCTAATTCTCATTGGACAATTCTTTTTTTTTTTTTTAAGCAATTGGGGTTAAGTAACTTGCTCAAGGTTACACGGCTAGTCATTATTTATGCGTGGGTGCTCATTTTCTGAGGCCGGATCTGATCTCGGGTCATCCTAACTCCGAGGCCGGCGCTCTTACTCACTGCGCCACCTAGCCGCCCCTTTAGGGCAATTGGGGTTAAGTAATTTGCCCAAGGTTACACGGCTAGGTTTTTGTTTGTGTGGATTAAGTGTCTGAGGCCGGCTCCAAACTCAGGTCCTTCTGACTTCAGGGCCGGTGCTCTATTCACTGCGCTACCTAGCCGCCCCTCATTGGACAATTCTAACAAGTCTGTTCGAATACCACATGGCTATCCAAAGGATGAGTTTAATAATACAGGAAATTACATATGCAAGGAGTATAATACACAATGAAATAGATGTGTGGAAGCTTTGAAATGTGATCAGTATGAGAGGATATCTGAATTCTATATTAATGATACTCCCAATTCAAAGTTCAGGCTGTTGCAAATTAGTCCAAAGAAGCCACCCTTGGGCTTCAGAGGAATGGAAAAATTTGGAACTTTTCCCCTAGGAATGCTAAAGCCAGATCAAACAGGCCCTGAAAGTCTACTGTTAAATTTTCAGTGCAACCACTTATACCTCAGAAATCAGCAAAAACTACAGATCAAGGCTCGATTTGTTGTTTTGTTGATTGTCCAGAAAATGAAGAAGAAAATGTTAGTAATGCAGATAAAACTTTAAAATGTGTCTTGAAAAATATCTTTTTCAGGAAACTGGTTGTTAAACATTTACCAGCACACCAGAACTCCAGCACATTCTCTTGGCCTTTTCATTTACAATTTAAGGCTATAAATATTTATTAAAGCACCTACTAGTGCTGGAAAAGGGGGGTATTTTTTCCCCATAGCCATCTTCTTTTAATAGTAGATGTAGAGCTGGAAGGAACTGTCTAGACCAACCCACTCATTTTAAAAGATAAAGAAACTGAGGCCCAGAAAAAAGGCCCATGTGACCTACCAAGGGTTACAGAACTTGGCAGGGATGAGATTTCAAACCCAAATCTCTGACCTCAAATTCAACCCTCTTTCCAAAGCACCAGGCTGTGAGTGAAAGAGAGGGCCACACATGTATATAACTCACTTATAATTCTAAGTTATCCAAAAGCAAGAGCTATAAGCCTGGAGTCATAAACAGCACTACAGGAGCCTGCCTACCACTCTGTGGATGATAGGAGACATCTGAAAAGCAGAACCAGAGAAAGGAGGCAAGCCGCCTTACAAGACAAGAGAGCACAGCAAATTTAATGCTGATATTTTTATTGATTAAACTTCTGGTTAAATTTAAAGTAATTGTATTTGGTGGTAGTTCACTGTGCAGTACATTCTCTCCCCAAACCTCACATTACATTTGGCTCACCTCATGACAAACACAGAGTTGTGCAGACAATATTAACCAAGTCTGTGCTATAACATAAATATAAGTCACTGTTCTTCTCTCTGTGTGGCAGACATTGCCTGGTGGCTAGAATCATGCAGACTGGTGTTAACATCCAATAAAAAAAATGAAAAAGAGATAGGGAAAATTCTTTTAAATTAGAAAAATCTCTTTTATGTTTGCATCTATGAAATAGCAATATTTTTCACTTAAATAAAATGAATTACAGTACATGATAATAGGAATAAGACTAGGCATAAATGAAATATGAGAAAATGTGTTATAAATCTCTCTTTATTGTTAGCAGGGTGAGGCTTTAAAAATGCAGCTTCGTATCCTAACACACAGAGATCATCTTATCATCTATTACTTGTTTAAAAATGGGAAATGAGGGAGAGAGAGTGGCATTGCAAGTCGTAATGCATAATATATCATTCCCTGGAACTCAACAGATAGCAGGGCCTCCACTGTGCCCAACTATGGAAGAAAAGGGTGTGACTTTTCCCTAAAAAATGTGCTGGAATTGGAGAGGGATTAACTATTGTACAATCATTTACAGAAGTTAAATGAAATTAAGTATACTTCTTCTTCAGCAGGGGAAAGCTTGCCATAATAATGGAAATTACATGTATATATCCAAACAAAAGCAACCATCTAAGTGGGGCTCAAAAGACACACACATACACACACACACACACACACACACACACACACACACACACACGCACACACACACACACACGCACACACACCACACCCTTCCTTACCCCATGGCTAATGACCAAAATTCTACTGTTCACAGGTTTATGCTGGGATTCAATCAACTGATCAATCCAAAAGAATTCATAAACACATAACCTGGGCCAATCATTGGAGATACAAAGACAATAATGAAACTGTCCATATTCCCAAAAAAGCTTACCTTCTAGAGAGGGAGATACCGTGGTCCTGGAAAGGTAGACAGGCCAAGGAAGGCCTCACACGTGGATATTTGGTGAGCCTCTTTCTGGAAGTACTAAATGATTTGGAGTGAAGGGGCTACTTTCAGCTTTCCAATTAAGGGTACACAGAGACATTCTCTAACTGTTTGCTATCTGTTTACTGTGACATAAAGAAAGATTTTTTGGTTAGCTTGTTGTACCAGAACTAAGAGAGGATACAAAAGGCCCAGAATAAGAAACTTTATCACTTTCCTTCCTGTACCAAGAAAAGAAGACCCAAATAGGCAAATTTATCCCAGACAAAGGCTTGCCTGGTCCTTTCCCCCATCAAACCCCCTGGCACTTGGAGAGTCATCCTTACACCTTACAGGGAAAGAGCAATTTATTTCTATTGGAGTTTGAATAGGCACTCTCAGTTTCAGCTCAGCTGCCAATCAAAAAACCTGTTCTTCATTTTCACAGTAAGTGAGAAAGAAAAAGTCACGGAATACCTACTTTCTAAAAAAGACAGCCAGGCCTCTCCATTCCTTACCATTAGGAACATGCACAAGTAGGATCACTAACCATCCACACTGGATCCCCTGTGAGTTCCCCCAAGACTGGGCCAGTCCCCATTACATACAAATACAATAAATAAATAAATAAAATGTATACAAAAACAAAGACAAGGGAATTTAGGCAGCTGAAGAAACTAGTAGAAATTAGGAAATGGGCATTTCATCTGGGCTTTGATGGAAACTAGGAATTTTAAGAGGTAGAAGTGAGAAGGAAATCTAAGGAGAACAAGAAAGTCAATATGGCTGGGCCATATAGATTGTGTGAAGGGAAGTAATATGTAAGAAGCTTAGAAAGGTAGGTTGTGAAGGGCTTTAAATGCAAAAATGAGGAGTGTATTACTTTATTACAGTGGAAATTAAAAAGAAAATAAACAAAACAACAAAACTCCACAACTCTGAGGAAGTCATTCATTTAGAAATAGAAGAAGTGTTTGATTCCTTCCTAAAGGCAGGTTTTAATAGGAGAAAGGGGAAAGATGTGAAGTCACTGAGTGCCTGTTTTATGTAGAGGGGCCAGTTGTAAGAGATGAAAAGTCCAAGAGGAAGTCTGAGAGGCAGAAAACAAACTAACTCCTTCATAATTTTGCCAAGAGCAAAGTCTGTTCATGAAAGAACTACTGATTCCTAAATAATTTTCCGAAGTATTCAGAGACATGTAATCCAGGTCACTAAGCACCAAACATTTCCTTCAGTGGGATTTAAAATTATGGATAAAGAGCTTTTTCAAGATGTCCAATCCAGTACCTTTTATTGATGGTTATAGAGTAAATGGACAGAAACCAGTGGGGAAAACAGGATCCAGGGGGCTGCTTCTTGTGATACTAAATTTCACACTCCCCATTTTATTCCCTCTGCACTGTTTTTTCCCCCTTCTGGAATTCCCAGTGATACTCCTTTTAACTTTTAGATTTAAAAGCTAAAAGGGGCCTTAATGATCATCTGGTTCAACCTCCTAATTTTATACAGGAGAAAATGGTTAAGTAATGACCAAAGCCTCACAGATAGTCAGCAGCATCATGGCTAGGCCTTGAAGCCTGATGACGCTCTAATTTCACATCTAGTTCTCACTCCTGTAAAACATGACCTGTCCCTGTTCAGAGAGTTTTCCCTAGGTGCTCTTTAATTTCTTCCTCCTCAGAGATCAGAGTAGGGGGAAGGACGGTATCTGTCCCATTCCAGATGAATCTCTAAAATTATAAGTTACAGAAAAGGAGCCATCCTGAATTGGCAGAGTTCCCTCTACCTATGAAATAACGGGTTTAGTACCTCACTGGACATAGCCAGCTCTGGATTTTTTGTGGCAAAGGTGTACGGTTAGGTAATAGATAGCTAAAATGCATGTGAAGAGGTCTTCTGGCTCAACATCTTTCATTTTTAACTTGTGCTGCTCATTGCCATCCTGGGTTTTCTGTCTCTCCTCCTATTTGTCCTGGACCTGTGGGAAGATAAATGAGTCCTCTAAGATCCAAACATATTCTCCCTTCAGAAAGAGATGAGTCTTTAGGCACTTGCTCTCACATTTTTATGTTATGGCCTCATTGCCCAGTCCTAGGCTATGTGTCAGTCAAACCCTAACAGAATAGTGTGCATGCTGTGTACTTCATTAAGATAGAACCAAACCCTCCGGGACCTATTCACAAGATAAGGTAAGCTTCCCAGTCTTGCTATTTCCTTAACAAGCTGAGGCTAGAGGACAAGAACCCAGGGGAAAGAGGGTTTGTTTATTGGAAAAGGAACTGTGACTTGAATGACATGATGTGAATGCACTTACCGTTTGAAACATTGGACACTAGAGCAGTCACCCTGCAATTATGGACCAGGACTGTACAATACAGTAAATCATGAACTGCCTTGAGCATCCCAGACTGAAGTTGTTGCTATTAGCATTAAATGTACTAGCTCTGCCCCTCATGCTGTCACTGAACATTTCCTTCCTGACCCATAAGACTTTCTCAGTGCTGTGAGGGCTTGAAACTTGACTGTAACTTATTAAACCTATAGATAATTACCAAATCCCAGCTTAGGTATTAACTTCAACCTTCTCCCCTATCAAATTTGGTTTATAAAACTGGATCATAGATTTAGAATAGGTTGGGATCATTTGATCCAAATCTATCATTTTTAAGTTGCAGACCTTTAGACCTAAGAAGTTAGTTATCCTGCCCAAGGTCACACAGAAAGTAAATAACAAAGGCAGGATTCAAACCCAGGCCCTGTGAATCCAGAGCAATGGCCTTTTCCACTGTGTTATCCTATCTCCACTTACGTAGGGCCTCCACTAAAATCCCATTCCAAAGCTTCATTCAAGACATAGAGGTGATTCTGGGATCTTTGAGACTATTCCAACAAAGCAAAAGCTCTGGAAGGTCATAGTGATTAGAAATACTTTGGAGTATAAGTCCAGAAATGAAATGTTCTCAATGGGCTATCCTAGCTCAGTTTGGAAAAGCCTATCACAAGAGAGATGGCTACTAGTGGTCATGATTTTCTTAAAAATCATTTTCATCAATTCATTCAGTCATTTGATCCTTTGTTTATTCATTTGTTTGTTGCCATGGCAGCTCAGGAAATAGATTGCTAAAGTACTGAGGATTTAGCAGATGTATTAGCAGATGAAACCACCTATCTTTTTTTTTTTTAAAGCAATTGGGGTTAAGTAACTTGCTCAAGGTTACACGGCTAGTCATTATTTATGTGTGGGTGCTCATTTTCTGAGGCCGGATTTAATCTCGGGTCATCCCAACTCTGAGGCCTGCGCTCTTACTCACTGCGCCACCTAGCCGCCCCTTTAGGGCAATTGGGGTTAAGTAACTTGCCCAAGGTTACACGGCTAGGTTTTTGTTTGTGTGGATTAAGTGTCTGAGGCCGGCTCCAAACTCAGGTCCTTCTGACTTCAGGGCCGGCGCTCTATTCACTGTGCCACCTAGTCGCCCCGAAACCACCTATCTTTTGAAGTTGAAGAAACTAAAAAGGGAGTCACCTGACAGATTTGAGCCCCACTTTTCCTTTGGTAGAAGCTGTAACAAATAGTTTAAAAAGACAAAAAGCAGGTAGAGGAAAGGAAAAGGAAAAATCAGAGATCTGGATAATCCACTTACAGATTAATCAGTCTTTTATCATCTGGAATTAGCATGTGCATAACAAGAGAAATGAGGGCACATCAGAGCAAAATGAAAAAAAAAAAGGAAATTGATGTATTATTAGCTTGACTCTATCCTTTTGCTAAGCTCAGACAATCATATTCATTATCTCACTCACCCTCTCCTTAACAGTATGGGTTTGATTGCAGTCTTGCCTACAGGTAAATCTCCATCAAAATTATATCCGTCAGTTAGTTCTCAATTTTATAAACTATACAGGCCAGGGGGAGCTGGAAGGGAGAGGATCATTTCCTCTTCTCTAACAACAACGTTCTGGTTTTCTGAATTCTAGGAGATGAGAAAGTCCTCTATTCACAGTCCCATAGTGACCTCAGCTGGTCAGTTGGCAGAAAACAGCCTGGGCAAATAGCTGATCAAAATGAGTTATTTTCTGTTAACTCAACGATTTGCATCACAGAGTGCATGCTTTTACAATTTACAATTCACTTTCCTCACAACACTTCTGGGAGGCAGGAAGCAAGAATATTACTAGCCCCATTTTAAAGATGATGAAACTGAAATCCATAGAGGTTACGCATGCATTTTCATTCATTCATTGCACTGTCTTGGGCATCAGTGGATACAGAGATGGAAAAACAACCCAATCTTTAAGAAATTTTGACTGTTAAATATTATAAAGATACAGCAAGATTTATATGAATTGACACTGTAAAATCAGCAGAACCAGAAAGTCTAAAATATGAATATATGCATATAAGGGAGGACTTGAGGGTTCTGTCTCCAACTCCACTCCAGATCAGATGATAGACACAGGATATGATCAGAATATAGTGAGTTTGCACTACCAGTTGACTAGAAGAAAGAATGTGAAGTAGATCAGAGTGTAACAAGTCTAGATGGGAAGTTCAATTCAGACTGTGGAAAATCTTAAATTAATCATGCTACCTACCAACCAACAAAGAGGCAATGGACTTATACGCAGAATATGACATACATTTTTGGACATGACTAATGTGGGAAATTTTTGTGTTTGTGACTATATGCATTTGTTACAAGGATTGTGATGGGTTTCTCCCACCCCCACATCCTTTTGGGACCTGGTAGAATTTATGCACACAAGTTTCTAGGAGATAAATGACACTGGTGTGTCAGAAAGGTAATGTGGTATGGCAGAAAAAAAAACATTGGGCTTTCTGACACACCAGTGTCATTTATCTCCTAGAAAGTTGTGTACATAAATTCTACCAGCTGCTGTGTAAATAGAGAAAGTATCTGGAAGAAGGAAACTGCAGCCCTTTATGAAAGCTGAAATAGACTCAGGCCTCTTAACCAAAAGAGGCTGGCGGTTTTTTATTTCTCAGCCCTTTTTTGTTTGTTTGTTCATCATTCCATTGATAAACACTGATTGGATGCCTAATATGCACTCTGTACTCTGTGGAGCACTGTGCTCGGGATACAGAACAAGTGTAAGAAACATATGCTCCTCCAGAATTTTTCAAACCAGTTGGGGAACTTAGATTAGCACACAAAAATCAATTGGAAAACAATTTGAGAGTGTATATAGTTAAATGCTGAACTGTGGTCATTCCAAATATAAATGCTAGCCAAATTCAGAGCAGATGGAAAATGTGGGCTGGAATCATCAAAGAAGGCTTTATGAAAAAGGTGGAACTTGAGTTAAGCTTCAAAGGAGGGGAAGAATTTGTGGGCTGAAATGTGATTGGAACAGTGTTCTTTATTCTAGGGTCCTTTATTTCCCCACAAACAGATTTCAAAATGGAAGAAAATTCAGTGATCATCTAATCCAAGCTCCTCATTTTAGAAATAAGGAAACTAAGGCCCAGAAAGGCAGATTTGCTCAAGTTCACACAGTAAGCAACAAGGGAAAATCTGAACCACGTTCTCTCATTTCAAATCCACTGCCCTTTCCATTATCCCATGTTAGATTAAAACCAATGCCATCCATTGTCACCAAGAAGGAGAATAAAGCTGCCAAAGAATTAGCTGGGAAAGTCTTGCTGGGGAATTGTTTAGGAGGTCTAGAGCAGAAGTGTGTAATAAAGAGAGCTGTCCTTGTATGTGGCTCAAAAGGAAGCAGAACAGACTTCTCTTCTCCTCCCACTCTCCTCCAAGGGAGATTTTCCCTCCCAGGAATAGAGAAAACAAGAAATTAGGGCTAGAGGCTACCACTTTTCTGAGAGGGGGAATACTGGACTAGAAATAAATCTATCTGTCCCCTTAAAGACTTTGAGTCGAGGAGATATGATCAGTTTTCATCTAACTTCCAATGTCTTTTTCATTTGGGGGGGAAGGAAGACTCTAAGCTCTATATACTCTCAAATACAGTTTGACAATTAACACACATAGAGAATGACAAAGAAATCCACTTATCCACACTAGTAACAAAACAGAAATCAGAGAAGGTATGCATAGGAGAATATATACCAGACAAAACAGAGTCAAGGAACTCTCCATTGGAAGTAAGACAGTGAAGTCAGAACTCCTGCACCAAAAGCTTCCAAGAAAAATATGAACTGGTTACAGGCCATAGAGGAGCTTAAGAAGGATTTTGAAACCCAAATAATAGAAATAGAGAAAAAATTGGGAAGAAAAATGAGAATGATGCAAGAAAATCATGAAAAGAGAGTCAACAACCTGACTGAATAAAATAACACCTTAAAAAATAGACTAACTCAAATGGCAAAAGAAGCCCAAAAAGACAATGAGGAGAAGAATGCCTTAAAAAGCTGAATTTTCCAGATGGAAAAAGAATCCCAAAAGCTCACTGAGGAGAATCATTCCTTCATAATTAGATTGGAGCAAATGGAAGCTAATGACTTTATGAGAAATCAAGCTGCTATTAAACAGATCCAAACAAATGAAAAAATAGAAGGCAATGTGAAACATCTCATTGGGAAAACCACTGACCTGGAAAATGGATCCAGGAAAGATAATTTAAAAATTATTGGACTACCTGAAAGCCATGATCAAAAAAAGAACCTAGAAATCATCCTTCAAGAAATTCTCAAGGAAAATCACCCTGATGTTTTAGAACCAGAGGGCAAAATAGAGGTTGAAAGAATCCATCATCTACCTCTTGAAAAAGATCCCAAAAAGAAAACTCCTAGGAATATTATAGCCAGCTACCAGAGTTCCCAGATCAAGGAGAAAATGTCACAAGCAGCCAAGAAGAAACAATTTGAATACTGTGGAAACACAATCAGGATAACACAGGATCTGGCAGCTTCTACACTGAGGGATCAAAGGGCTTTTGGAATATAATATTCCAGAGGTCAAAGGAGCTGGGATTAAGACCAAGAATCACTTACCCAGCAAAACTGAGTATCATGTTTCAGGGGAAAATATGGTAATTCAATGAAAAAACTAGAGTTGAATAGAAAATTTGACATTCAGATACAATAAACAAGAGAAGCATGAGAAGGTAAACAGGGAAAAGAAATCATAAGGAACTTATCAAAGTTGAACTATTTACATTCCTACATGGAAAAACAATAATTGTAACTTATGAAACTTTTCTCAGTAGGACAGGTGAAGGGAATATAAATGTATATATAGTATGTATATATATATATATATATATATATATATATATATATATATATATATATATATATATGTATACATACATATATATGTCTATATAGGAGGGTATATGAGTATATGAATACATATGTGAGGGTGTGTATATATTTGTATAGGTATACATACACAGAGGGCACAGGATCAATTGAATAGGAAGGATGATACTTAAAATATGAAATTTAGAGGTGAGAGAGTAACATAATAAGAAGAGATGGGAAGAGACAGAATGGGGTAAATTATTTCATACAGAAGAGGCAAGGGAAAACTGTTACAATGGAGGCAAAAAACAGAAAGGCAAAAGGGAATGGGTCAACCTTACTCTCATTGAATTTGGCTTAGGGAGGGAATGACATACATACTAAATAGGGTACCTCACCCTACAGGAGATAAGGGGTGAAAGGAATGAGACTGGAGCTGATGGAGGGGAAGGCAAGTTGGGGGGGGGGAGGGTAGTTAGTCCCTTTTGAAAAGGGACAGGGTCAAAGTAGAAAACAGAACAAGTGGGTGGTGGGATAGGATGGAGGGAAATATAGTCAGTCTTTCACAATATATCCACTATGAAAATGTTTTGTGTAACTACACATGTACAACATATATTGCATTGCTTATCTTCCCAGTTAGGGTGGGTGATGAGGGAAGAAGAAAAAGAATCTGGAATTCAAAATTTTAAAGTCAAATTTTTAAAAAAAATTATAAATAAATAAATATATATATATATATATATATATATATATATATATATATATATATATACGTATGTATGTATGTATTTTAAATGCACTGGGAAATAAGATATACAGGCACTGAAGTATGGAGATTCATCTTGCCCTACCTAAAAGTCAGAGTGGGGATAGGGGAGGATATAAGAGAGAGCAGATTGGGGGAGGGGATATTCAGTGGGATATCTGTTCTGGGGTGGTGGGTAGGGAGACAATTTGTAATTCAAAATCTTGTGGAAATGAATGTTGTAAACTAAAAGTAAACATAAAATTTTAAACACACAAAAACACAAAAACAAAGACTGCATAAGAAAAAACAGGATATTATTCATGTCCTTATTTGGCAAATACCAGCAAGGGTGGAGGTTGAAAACCTCTAAAGGGCCTAATGCTGATAAGGGTGTGGCAAACCAGGGTGGAGGTGGAAAGACTCCTGAAGAGATCTATTGCTGATGTGGCAGTAGTAAAGAAGAGGGAAAGAAGAGGGGAAGGGGGTAGCCAAAACTCCGGCTTACTCCCACAAGAAAACTTATGGGCTGAGAAGTTCTAACCTTTCCCATTCATGGTTGTATATGCAAACTTAGAAGCAGTTCTGGGAAATGAAGTCCCTAATGTTTTATTGCAATATAAACTTTCAAAAGGCATTAGATAGAGTAAGACTAAATGGAATTCATGGATTCCATATCTCATGAATGAATTTCAATTCACTGAATAGATTTGATACCATATTAAAAGTTAGAGCATTTTGTGGATTCACAGGTTATAGCTAGAAAATGAGTTGGTATGCCTGAATTACAAGTAAAACATTACAAAGTCCTTCATGATGCTGTTGTAGACAATATGGAAATATGTGAACTTCATGAGAAGAACCAGGAGAACCTCATACACAGTAATAGCAACATTGTTCAATGACTAACATTGATGGACTTAGTTTTTTTCAGCAATGAAAGGATCTAAGACAACTACAAAAAACTCATGATGCTATATTCATCCAGAAAAAGAACTATGGAGTCTGAATGCAGATCGAAGTATACTATTTGCTTTCCTTTTTTGTTTGTTTCTTCTTTCTAGTGGTTCCTCCCATTAGTTCTAATTCTTCTTTATAACATGACCAATGTGAAAATATGTTTACTATGAATACATACCTAGAGTCCATATCAGATTGTACAAGGTCTTGGGGAGGTGGGAGGCAATGGAGCGGGAGAAAATTTAGAACTCAAAATCTTATGGAAATGAATGTTGGAAACTAAAAATAAATTCTTTTTTTTTTTTTAAAGATGTGAACTTCAGTGCTTCTTAAAACATATAGGGTCATGACCCATAGTTTAAGAAGTGCCAAAGGGGCGAGGAGAGAAAAAAATTTAAGAATCCCTAAACTGTGAATGCCTTAGAAGGTGGATTCAGTACTGGTTTGAATGATCCAAGGACCCAAAGGGTGATGAATAATGAAGCAAATCACCTTGCAACGTCTCTAAATGTAATGTTCTCTGCCCTGACCTGCTAAATATTTTGTCAATTAGAAACTAGATGGTATTTTTATCAAAGTGATTGATGTTCAGAGATGACATGAAGTTGGAGATAGTCAACAAGTTGGCCAATAAGACCAGAATTCAAAAAGATCTTAAGGCTAGAACAATGGGCTAAATCTAACAAGATGAAATGGAAAAGTAATAAATAGAAAGTTCTACATTTGTGTACAAAAAATTAGCTCCACAAGTTTCGGATGTGAGGAGATATGACTTAGTAGCAGTTCATGTCAAAAGTCCTTAGAGGTTTTAATACATCATAAAATTAGGTATGAGTGAGCAGAGAAATATGACCATCAAAAATGCTAATAATATTTTATGCTGCATTAATACAAACAATGGGCTGAGAATGGGAGAGATAATAGTTCTACCATGTTCAGCCCTAGTTAGGCTACATCTAAAATTTTGTGTTTGGACCAGATTAAAATAGCATTCAGTTGAAACTGAAGAGAGGTAGATTTAAGATAGCTGCAAGAGAAAATGTCTTAAAAATTAGAGCTGTCTAAAAGTAGAATGGGTGCCTCTGTGGGTGTCTCCAAATAGAAATTACATTTCTGCTTCTCAGAGATATTTCAGAGGCTATTCCTGCCCAAGTGTCTGATGTACTAGGCAACCCATGAAATCCCTTATTAGCCTGAAAGTCTATAGGTCTTCAATGACTCTGAATGGTTCTAAGCAGATATTAATTCAACCATACAAATTATCAGAGCTTAAGAGTTTAAGAAACTGGACCACAACAAAAATAAAAGCAGCAGTGATCATAAAGAAATCAAATCAATGTCTTCTTTTACATACTTCTTTTATTGTATGTTTAGAGTGATTCCCATTTTTGAATATAACTTTGGCATATGGTAACATTATTATATGTATAGAGGAACTGAGAATAGTAAATTAGTATATATAAAGGGTAGGCTGTGATCCTACTTTAATAACAAAAAGTGTATTTTATTTATAACAATCATGTCGTATTATGCTAAATAAATAATAAAAATTTAATAATAAAAGGATTTGTTCTATGAAGTTTGGATTCAATTATAGAGCCATATTTGAAAATCTAGAGGAACATATGTGGCCTTGAAGCTTCAGGTTCCACACCCCTGCTTTAAAGCTTAAAAGTGCTGTACACATTCTCTCATTTGCTCCTGAGATGGGATAAGTGTTATTATGTCCGCTTTTTACAGATGAGGAAACTGAGCCAAATTTGAACTCACCTAGAATTCATATTATCTACCATACCACAAAGCTGACTCTTGGTCCTAACTAGAAAAGAGTACAACAAATTCCAATAAAGTCCTTACTAGTTAAGAGTTTATCATACTGGCTGACTGTGCTTTAAAAAAATCTTACCCAGTTGTGATTTACTTCACTTATGGAAGAAAGTGATTTTCATTTTCACAACTCAAAATTTATAACAAAAATTAAAGTTACTTATTCCATCTATGGAACTTCTACCTTTCACCTGAAAATTGATTTCTTTCATCTTCTTTTGCTTCCTCTGCCCATCCCTTTGGTGTTAGGGTTAACACATAGCGAGATATTAAAAGTAGTAGTCATAAAGCAATGAAAGAGAAATAAATTATGGTCAGTTTAAATTCTAGTTCCTAAGATCAGCCTAAGTCTTCATATGAATATCAAAAGATAATCAGAGGCTATTTTCTCAGGTTTAATAGCCTCATTTTTTATCATGTAGGAGTTAGCCTCGGGATAAGGAGACTCAGGTGGGAAACAACAGGTGTCTTTCAAGCATACGAATGACTGTCATGGGGAGAAGGGATTACACTTGTTCTGCTTGACCACAGAGGGCTAAACTAGGAGCAATGAGGAGAACCTACAAACAGGAAGATTTAGACGTGATGTCAGGGAAATCTTCCTGACAATTGAACCTGTTCTGAAGTAGAATGGGCTGCCTTGAGAGCTAATGGACTCCCCCTCCTTGAAGGTCTTCAAGCAGAGATTGGATGACTACTTGCTATGTCATATAATGCATAAGCATTGGACTAGATACTAGATGGCCCCTGAGGATTCAGAGAGACTGAAAGGCTAGCATTTTAAGACTGACAAACCACTTTCCTTAAAACAAAGCCAGGGAGGAAGAAAAGGAGAAGGAAATAAATATTATCTCTATTTTAGAGCTGAGGAAACTCATGCTCAGAGAAGTAATTTTCTCAAACTTGGGCCACTTATTAGAGTTAGAAGGGAGTACAAACATACATCTTCTTAACCCCAAATCCAGTCCTCTTTCCCCAACACTGTACTGGTTTTAAGTGTACCATAATGTTACAAATATAGTAATTTATATTTTAAAGTGGAAGATCAGACAGTGATTTTTAGGTTGAAACAGAGGGAACAAACATTTTAGATTATCTCATTTTTGTAGGGTTTAATTGTTTAGTGTTGAGGTTATTTTTTAAAAAGCAAAGTTTTATTGACCTTTTGTTTTTATAAAACCTAAACTTCCTCCTGTATGCCTACCTTTCCCAAAAAGTTATCCCACATGACAATTTTTTAAAGGAATAAAAGGAAAGAAACCAGCAAAACTGACCAATACATCAGATAAATCTGAAAATATATGTAATGTTCCAACCAAAATTTTCATAGTAGCATGTTTTATGTTATGAAATGGAAACAAAAGGAGCCCATCAACTGGGGAATGGCTAAACAAATTGTGCTACATGAATATAACAGAATATCACTGTGCTATAAGAAATTATGAATATGATGAATATATAAAATCATGGGAAGATTTACTTGAACTGATACAGAATGAAGTAAACGAGCCAAGAAAACAATATGCACAATGATTACGACACTATAAATGGGAAAGAACAGCAACCATAAAAAGGTTGAAATTGAATGTTTCAAAATGGCCCCAAAGAAGAGATATAAGACCTCCTCGTCCCCCACTCTTGTCCAGAGGTAAAAGGTCAATAAGTGGTACATTACATATCTTTTCATATTTATTTGACGTATTGATCAGTTGTGCTGGTTTCTTTAAGTGCTATCACCTCCAAAATCAAACATAAAATCCTCTGAGATCAAATCCCTTCATAACTGGCCCCTTCCTACCTTTCCAGTCTTCTTACAATTTACTCAACCCTGTACTCCAGTAACACAGGCCTCCTTAATCATGCTTCATATAAGACACTCCATTGCCCAACTTGGTGCTTTTTCACCAGCTGTCCCCTCCATACCTAGAATTTTCTCTGAACTCATTTTTGCAACCTAGCTTCCCTGGCTTCCTTCAAATCTCAGATCTTAAAGTCCCCATGCCACTCCCATCCCACCCCCAACCTTCTGCACAAAGTCTTCCCAAGTTCCCCTTAATCCATCTTATCAAATAAACAGGTAGACAGATATATAAGTTCTGTGTATATATGGATGGATGAATTACATATACATATATGCCTATATATGTATATGATATAGATATATAGATAATAATGATGATATATGGATATAGATATACCTTGTTTGTACATATCACGTACAAAGTACAACATTTGCATGTTGTTTCCCCATTAGACTACAAACTCGTTGAAAGTAGGGGCTGTCTTTTGCCTTTCTCTGTATCCTCTGCTTAGCAGAGTGCCCAACACATAATAGGTGTTTAATAAATGCTTTTTTTGATAGTTGATTAATAGCAATGAGTACATGTACTTTATGGATCTCTCCCTGAGTATCTAGGTGACCAAACACTAATGCTGAAGTGAATATTTCTAGCCATGGTGACTGCCTTGTGAGATCAGGACTTCTGCGTGCTGACAGGCAACAGGAAGAGCTTTTTGACTGCACTTGGAGGAGAAGGTTCTCAGGTCACCCACCAGTCTCATGAATGCACACCCTACTTGGCCTGAAATTCTGGACCTTAAGATCTTCTGCTCAGGCAGTGAAGACTGAAGGAAAAGTAGAATCTCATGAGCAGTTCAAGTTTCCCAAGTTTACCTCCTAGGAAAATAAATATAACTAACTAACAAGTCTTTGATTTGGGGTTTGTTTGTTTTTGTCTAATCTGTTTATGAGTTTCTCTGAGTCATTAAGTCTCCCAGGAAAGCATGCTAGGAGTGACAAGTTGCTTCATGTTTTAAGTATTTGTCAATGGGAGCTTATGATATTTTTGTGTCTTAAACGTTTCTTTTGTAGTAGAAGAAATAACCAACCTTGGGCAAGTTACTTAACCCCAATTGCCCTAAAGGGGCGGCTAGGTGGCGCAGTGAGTAAGAGCGCTGGCCTCGGAGTTGGGATGACCCGAGATCAAATCTGGCCTCAGAAAATGAGCACCCACGCATAAACAATGACTAGCCATGTAACCTTGAGCAAGTTACTTAACCCCAATTGCTTAAAAAAAAAAGAATAACAAACTTTGTACAAGAAGTAATTTGTCTAGATATGAATCAAAGCTAAGCAATGTTGTTAAGAAAGTTTTCCTGGGATAATTCTAGGTGGGACCATGATGAATCAGAGAGAAAAAGCCTGATCCCTTCTCTTTAAACTCCCCAGGACAGAACTCAGTCCTCTTAAGCCTGGACGCTCCTTTGGTTGAGAACAATGCCTTCTGGGATGCAGGTAATACGTTTTGAACATAAATGAGGAAATCTTGCTTTTCACTTCTTTTCTTATTCAGGGGAAATGAAGGGAAGGGGGAAATTCCAAATACATGCTGAGAACCGTGCTAAGCCCTTTATTTTTTAAATAATATCATCTCATTTGGTCCTCACAACTACCCTATGAAGTAGGTGCTATGTAGTATATTATTTATGGTTCATAAAACTGAGGCAAACAGAGGTTAAATGACTTACCCAGGAACATATAGATAGCAAAATCTGAGGCCAAATCTGAACTTGGGCTTTCCTGACTCTAGGCCTGGCACTCTATCACTCTGCCACCAACTGCCTCTGTATAGGGAATAGGGAAATGCTACACATAATAATGACGAGGATGCAGCTGGTGTTCAATGCATTTATGTTACATACCAGCCCCAAACTTACTATGTGACAATGGGCATTTCAGTTAACCTCATTCAGCCTCGCCGATAAGATGGGAATATTACAACCAGCAGTCTTTGCCTCAAAGTGCTATTATGAGATATTGTACTGTATGCTTTTCAAGCTTTCCACTACTATGTAAATGCCAGATATTATCCTTATTATCACTACTATTACTAAGGGGCACACGGAGAACCTACACTAACAACACAGGTTACATTTTCACCACTTTCAGTCGTAGCCCTTTACATGATGTTAGAGATTATGGGGATGCTAATGATAACAACAATAATAGACATTTATATCATACTTTAAAGTCTGGACATCAGATTCACGGATTATCTCATCTGAGTCTCAGAACAACCCAATGAGGAAAATACAATAATTATCCCCATTATACAGATGAGAAAAGTGAAGCTGAGTGCTAAGTGATCCGCCCAGCGTCCCTCCAAGTCTAGTACTTGATTTATTTCACCATACTGTTCCTCCTAGCAATGGTCCAGTGTATTTGTATAAAGGATCAAAGATGAGTCCCACTTGATGAGAACAGTACATATAGAATTGTTGGTCCTAGAGGCAGGAAGATTTAGATTCAGATCCTTACTCTAGTACTCATAACTATGTGACCCTGGGCAAGTAATTAAACCTTTTTGACCTTCAATTTCCTCACTTGTAAAATGAGAATGGCATATATTTCACAAAGTTTCGAGGATTTCATGTATTTTATAAACCTTAAAGCCATATATATAAATGTGAACCTCATTTTACAGATTAGGAAACCAAGTCTCAGAAAAATCAAGTGATTTCTCAGTACTCACAAAGCTAGTATGCATCAAAGGCAGATTTTGTATAATAACAATATAAATAATTGCTAATATTTCTATAGTCATTTAAGTTCTGCAACAGGGCAGATAGGTGGTGCAGTAGAAAAAGTAACACTTTCCCAGGCCTAAAGTCAGGAAGACCTGAGTTCAGCTCTGGCCCAGACACTTATTAACTGTGAGACTCTGGTTGAGTCACTTACGCCTATTTGCCTCAGTTCCCTTATCTATAAAATGAGCTAGAGAAACACAGGGCACACCACTCCAGTATCTTTGCCAATAAAACCCCAAATGGGGTCACCAAGAGTCGGATACTACTGAAAAATGACTAAACAATAACAACCAAGTTTTGCAAAGTGCTTTACATCATCACAATAACCCTGTAAAAGAAGTACAATTATTAACTCCATTAGACAAAAGAGCAAACTGAGGCTGAAAGGAGTTAAGTGAATAGCCAGTCATTCTAACATTCTATCCATTTTGCAGCACTGCTCCTCCTAGCAAAAGTCCAGTATGCATTAGTACAAAAGAGGAACTAAAAGAGTAAGCCAATGAGTGTGGTCACACGTTGAAATAGATTATGGGATTGTTCCCTGGATATGTAAAAGAATGAAATTGACTCTCATCAGTCTAAAATGGTTTATGCATGGCCCTGCCTGAAGGTGGGGAATAGATTAAATGAGTTCTCATGGTTCCATCTAGCCCCCGTGACTTCAGAATCCTAAAGAAGCATTTTCAATTACCAAAGGGAAGAGTATGAGCATTTCTGAGAGAGAATTTCCAGCTCAAGTATTAAAATGAGAAATAACTTGACCTCTGAGAGACCAAATGAATATTGGTTCAATTCTTTCAAATATATCCAAATCCTTACAGTGTTCTGCATTAACATTTCCTTTCTACTTGAAATGTAGAACTGGTATTTTTCCATGTCAACCATCTATAAAAAAAAATCTAAGCAAACCATCTACATTATTTATAGGACAGAAAAAATGATAGCAGCCTGGTTGATTTTTCTTATCATCCACTTATGATAGGCAAAGGCCATGAGTGACTTTCTTTTCTTGCAAGTGTTCTTCATGATATAGGAAAGCTGGCTGCACTAGGGATAATAAGCATAGATCATGACACACTTGTAGGCAGGAGCACTAGCAGTTGCCAGAACTGATCTATGAATGCATTAACATACAGGCTACAGCCCAGCATACCAGCACCCCAAGTACAGATGTTGATGTTTTTGTGTTTGATCCTAAAGATCAGGCAGGATGATTCCTCTAGTATTTGATGTTTCCTCTGGCTTCTTCTCTTAATTCCATTTCCTAAGACTTCTGTATATTCGGGGTAGCCTACCCCATCTCCCTACCAGACTGAAGAGGGGAGGAGAAGAGGACAAATAAAGGGAGAGGAAGAAACCCCAGGACGGTAGGGATAGTGGGGAGCTACATTCACACACACACAAAATGGAGAAAATCAGTCCGGGAATTCCACACAGAATAATACAATTTCAGAGAGCTGACCTAAAAAAAAGAGATAGTAGGGGTGAAAATTCCTAGACATTTTTATGAACTCATCATTTTTGTCATTATATATATATATATATATATATATATATATATATATATATATATATATAAAAGAAAGTCCTATTTCTGTTGATTGATTACTTTAATGAATAAATGTACTATACAGTCAATGGTTTGGTGGTTTGAGTAGATTAAATTTCCCTTGCTGGCAGGAACTGGTCTTAAATGAAAATGTTTTCAAAGGTTCCTTCATTCTCCCCCCACCCCTTGCTCCCCAACCCCCTTCAAAAAAAAAAAAAAGATAGACAATCAGTCTGAATTTCAAACGACTTTGATCTTTGTGTTTATTTTATAAACTATTACCTGGACCCCATGTAGGCCCCTGTGGAGTAAAAACCAATTACAGTGCCTCAAATTGTGTGCTCAAGTAATTTTAGAAGCAAATTTTTCAAAATGTCATTGATCTGTTGTAAGAGCTACAACCTCCTTCTCATGCATAAAGCTTTTACACCCCTACTAACCCCAACTCAAAAGAGAAACAGCAAAACAACTATATCTGCTATCATGTAGAATACTAAGGAGACAACAACAACAGGGAAGGAGAATAGCATCCCCCAAACAACATATATACAAGACTACCTTCTTTTTAAAAAGGCTTAAGAAAAGCAACAAAGCATTCTAAACTACTTATTCAGTGTCAAAAAAGAACAGAGGAAAAAAGAGCAAGGGCTGGATAGTATTTGTCTGCGATAAATTGCTAGTCCTGCTTCTCCTGCTTTCACTGATTATAACACAGAAGTCTTTTCACCTTCTATGCCTTATTTTGCTTCCTAAATCCAGAAGATGGATCAGAATACCAGCAACTAATGGTATGTAGTAGAGAACAATAGGATCACAAATTTAGAGCAGGAGGAGATGTTTAAAGGCCACGTAGTCCAAACACCTTATTTTACAAACGAAGAAACAGGTGGAGAGAAGTTAAGTGATTTGCAGAAGATAGCAAGTAGCCCCAGTAATTAGAACCCAGGTCCTCTAATTCCAAATCCAGTGCTTTTTCCATTGCTCCATGTGGCACATAGATACACACATATTTCTCTCTGTGTGTAGAGGAACCACAGCCTTGTTGGATAGGGAGCCAATCTTAGTATCAGGAAAACCTAGGTTCAAGTACCTCCTCTAAAATATAAGCTGGGGGACCCTAGCAAGTCACTTAACCTCTCAATGCCCCAGGCAACTATCTAAAGACTCTTAGGTCCCAGAATTATTGTCAATTAATAGAGAAAATTTCCCCAACAATATCTTCCCACAGCTCCAGATGGAGAAATATATACATGCATGTATACAGACATAAACATATTTATGTGTATATATGTACATATGGAGATATATATATATATATATACACACATATATAGATATTTCTCATAGATTAATGTCGAGGGCCAGTCTCTGACCCAGTCCATACATGGGAAGACTCTGGCCCAGGATTTTTCCCAAGACAGCTCCCCATGAAGGCTATATGATGTCTTAATATTGGCTCACCATCTCTTCCTGACTTGCAGGAGTTTAGAACATGATAACTGAGCAGTGACCCAGACACAGATGCATGCAAGGGAACAAGGACATTAAAATACATAGATTTACAAAAGTGAACGACATTAAAACATACAGATGTCTGTAAATGATCAAGGACACTAAACATTTTCTCATGGGGACATAATTGCTTTACATTCATTATATAAAACCTGCCCTCTGATCAATAAATTGGAACTGCTATGACAGATCCTGCCTGGCTAGTGTCCATCATTCCACATTTCTCCATTCAGCCTTTACCCATTTTGATGCAGGCATAAGATCTCCATAGCCATTTTAGTCTCTCCCCTAAGCTTCAGTTCCATATTACCAACTGCCTATTAGACATTTCAAATTAGATGCCCCAGACATCTCAAATTTAACCTGCCCAAAAATAAACCCCTTTATTCCCCCCATCCCTTCCCTCTACTAATGTCTGTATTTCTGTCAATGACATTACCAAATTCTTGTTGATTAGACTGATTCCACAGCAGACTCTATTCCTATAATATACAATTAACTGAGAGGTATAGAGAATTTGAGTTTACTATGTTTATTATTTATTGACTTTCAAAATGTAGCCCTCTTCAGGGCTCTCAACCACAGTGCCTCCATGTGTATGTTAAAATTATGCACGAGTCTATTAAAGGTAAGTAACCAGGTTTTCACCCAAATCTGGGGTATTTTATGTGTTGCTTTGTATAATGAAGAAAATAACTCCAGATTGGTGGAAAGAAGTATAACACTACATATCTGCTTAAGACACTAAGTTGGTTCCAGACACTTTGATAAGAGACAGTTAGAAAGAGGATACTCAGGGAATAGAGGAAGACTTTGTAATGGCAGACACACAGAGGAAGCTGGCACTATCAAGCATCTGCATTTGTTAAAAATTCTAGCAGAAAAAAAGCTACAAATTCTAGAGGCTGTGAGAATTTACCTTCTTTGAGTATTCTTTCTCCCTTGCTTTGAGCTAAGACCTCATCTTGCTTCCAACTAAAGAATCATTCCCTCTTGTATATTCTTTGGTAGGTTGTAATCTATATAATTTTTCCAATTTCTTCTTACTACTGGCATGGGTAAATGGGCTTATAGATATTCACTATTTGTGATAGTCTTTAGTGCAAACAATTTGATTCCCAATTTGATGGGAAGAAGCTGAACTACTGAGTGTAAATTTATGACTACCTTCACCCTTCAGAATGACCAGGGAAACAGCTTTCCTTTTGAACCCAGACTTATATCCTCAGATCAGAGATATTTGGCCGGGGGGCCGCAGATAGATATCTTTATATTCCAATACTTCTCTTGGTAACTGGAGAAAAGAAATGTTCAGCCTTGGCAGCACTCCTAGGGCCTATCTGTACCTCCCCTCCAGGTAGCATAGCTATTCATTCTTCTTTTCTCCACAGAACAAGGCCAGGTTTCAGATTCTATCTATCCATGCTACCCACAATCCATGACTATACATTTTGACAACTCATATGGGCATACTATAGCAACAAGTACCCCAACATCCCCAGGGTGGCTGCCAACACAGGTTCTTAGATCTGCTTTTCTAAAGGAAAGCAACTCAGAATGGGTTAACAAGCTTACTTTAATCAATCAAACATAGATCGTTTATCTAGTTCAGGGGAAAAAGGTCAGCACCCCGAACTTCAAAGTATACAGACAGAACTTACAAAACAGAGAAAGAAACAGATCAAGCAGACAGGCTTCCAAACTGTCCAACCTTTACATCAATACCAAATCACAGTTACCAGAGAGGGAAGCATCAACATCTGGCTTTTCAAAGCTGGGAGGCTCTCAATGGCTGCCCAGAGTCTCATCTGGTCAAATCACACAACACTTCTCCGAATGAGCCCCAAAGCAAAGCCTCACATCAGGGATTATATAGCCTTCTCCAGGTTCAGAGAATGTAACCACCCTCTTGACCCACTGCCCAATCACACAGCATCAAGGTATAGGCATTCCTGAAAACCAAGCCTCCTGCCACAGGCTCCATGTGACCACACTCAGCCTATTAGGGGGCAGAGTATATTTTCAAATCAAGGAAGGTTCTCAGAGTCTCTTAAGCCTATCAAAGGGCCTAGGGGCAGGGAAGATCTTTAAATTTGCATTTCCATTACACATACCTTCTTACAAATATGAATATGGAGATGATTTTGTTCAGTGATCAAGTTAAGCATAAAGCAAGCAAACATGTCCAGTCAAGATGTTTGCCAGTGGCATTCCTGTGCAGAATACAAACAAACAAACAAGAAGATCCAATAGAGTAAAACAGAATCAGGAGACTAAGTTTCAAATCCCACCTCTGACATTTACTAGTTTTGTGACTGTGGGCAAATCACTTACCCCTGAGTCTCCATTTCCCCCATCTTCAAAATGAAAAAATCGAACTCAATCATCTCTAAGGTACTTTTCCTGACTTAAATCTATGATCTACATTGATGTCAAGGTTCTCTAAATATTCCTATTTGTAAATAACATATTAATTGTATCACATCCCCAAATATTACAAAGTAAATCTCAATAAAATCTACAAAAATTCAAAAGTCATTAGTCGAACTATCCTGACTACAAAAACTAAGTAGGTGAAAATTTATTTCCCAGACCATCGTTACTGATACCATGGACATGAACTAGATGTACAACAAACGAAAAGGAGATCAAACTGGGAAACTGTACGATACTTTCACAGAATTACAGAATCTGAGAGAGAGAAGAGATGACCTCAGAAGTTTTCTACCTAGTCCAACCAACATATGAAGGGAATCCCCACTATAATACACTTGATATGTGCTTGACCAGCCTCTTCTTGAAGACCTCCAAGGAGGTAGAACCCAACACTTCTCAAGGCAGCCCATTTCACTTTTATACAGCTCAAATTGTTGGAAAATTTCTCCTGGCATCAAACCTAAATTTGCCTTTTTGCAGACTCTCCCCCCCCAGTGCTCCTGATTCTGTCCTCTGGGATCAAACAGCACAAGTTTAATCCCTTCATGACAACCCTTCAAATACATTAAAACAATTAGCATGTCTGCTCTTGAGGCTTCTCCTCTCCAGGCCAAACATGCCCAATTCCTTCAACCAATACCATTATGATATGAACACATGGCCCTTCACCATTCTTCTTGCCCTTGATAGGCTCCAGATTATCAATGTCCTTCTTAAACTTCAGCATCCAGAAATGCATACATTACTCTGGATGAGGTCTAAGGAGGACAGAATAGAGTAAGAATATAACATTCCTGTTCCTAGAAGCAATTTATCTCAGGGTAGCCCAATGTTGCATTGGCCTTTAGACTGACATCACACTGCTGACTTATTGACCTTTCAATCCACTAAAGCCCCAGATCTTTTTCAATGATCCTAATCTTCTCACTACTAGAAAGTCTATTTCTTTCATATAAATATTATCCTAGTGATGTTCTATAATTAAAAATAATGGAAGACCACCATCTCAGAAGAATCAAAATCATAAGTAAAAAAGCGTAAGACTTATACCATTTCATCACAGGCCTAACAACATCCTACCAACTTTTGTAGTTGAGTGACCTCATGCTCTGTTCCAACTGCCCTCAGCATTCCCACTGCACCACCATATCTGGGCCTTCCCTTGTCAGACAGTCATCCATTCTGTTCCTTACCTCTCCTATCCTGCCCTTTTACTACACAAACATTTATATTCTTTCCCAACACATCATGGTCACACTTTCCTAAGTGATAACTGGCTGATCTGATAATTCATCTTTACTAGCAACTAATAGGCAATTAATGTTTATTAGCAGCTAATGTCATGCCCAGGGCAGATAGGTGTTGCAGTGGATAAAGTGCTAGGCCTGAAAACAGGAAGAAACATCTTCCTGAGTTCAAATCTAGCCTCAGACATTTATTGGTTATGTGATCCTAGGCAAGTCATTTAACTTTGTTTGCCTCAGTTTTTCATCTGTAAAATGAGCTGGAGAAGGAAATGGCAAGCTATACCAGTATCTTTGCAAAGAAAATTCCAAAATGAGGTCACAAAGAAGCAGACACAGCTGAAGCACAATTTCTCCCATATTCCCTTGTCCCTCCTAGATAACACAAGTACATTTGAACAGCAACCTTTTGAAGATATCTTTTCTTTTGTTGTTTATACTCAAGAAGTGATGTGGGTGGTTATAATTTCAGGTCTATTAGTAGCAGATGAGAGAACTACAGAGAGTGAGAATTGAAAGGGATACTTGGAGGAAGGCAGGGACATCACGGCAGCACTAAAGTCACACCATGGGAGAGGCTGAATACTCAACTTACTCTGCATATATGTAGAGAGGGTTCTAATTATATCTGAGAAGCTGTGCTCCCACATACAATGGCAACAGCTGAACTGCCGCTGAAAGAGCACTGCTAAAAGCACCTTACACTTTGTCACTAATGTCTGTGACTAACTGCTATCATGCCCCACAGGGCCAATCCAGGAGTATTCTGTTGAGGATGAGCCACCAGAGTCAGCCTCAGGTGCTGACAGCACTTCTTTAACATTCTTTTCTCTGAACAAGCTTCTTGCCAAACAGCAGCTGCTGAAGATTGAGCAGCCATTGACGGGCAGAGACTCTTGGTGAGCTAAAAGGCAAAGCACTCTCAACTCCACTGAAATAATTCATGTATCCCAGGAGTTTTCTACTAATAAACCAACCATTAATCTAATTGCTTGTTATGCTACTACTATATAACTTTAAGGTTTTAAAAGGTGGATTATTTTATTGAGAACCCTAGAAAAGATCAAGTTGTTTTGCTTATTTGAGGTGGTTTCTTCACAAGGGTGCTCTAATAATATATCTTTTCTATAGCAAAAGTTGGTTGGCTGGTTGTTGTCTTTCATTCTTGAAGAGGACCAAAATGACATCACTTGGTTGGGGTCAAGGTACGGTGTATCCAACTGTGGCTGATCAGACCAATATGAGCTTGGAAGCCTCTACCACAGGTCAGGTATAAATAGTCCATATGAACATTTTGTAGTGGAAATGTCTCTAAGTTTATGCATCTCACATTTCTTTTGAGCAATTGAAGTAATTCTGCTTCACTCAAAGACCAGAGCACCTTCTTTGATGTGGGTATGCCATTCTGGGTGGTCCTTCAGTGTCTCCTGTTTCACATTCAATTCCAAAGTTCTTCAGAGAGACCTTGAAAGTATCTTTGTATTGTTTCTTCTGACTACCATATGAGTGCCTGCCTTGCATGAGTTCTCTCTAAAATTGTCTTTTAGGCAAATGTACATTTGGCATTCAAACAAAGTAACCAGCTCATCCGAGTTGTGCTTTCTGTAGTAGAGTTTGAATGCTTGGCAGTTCAGCTTGAGAGAGGACCTCAGTGTCCAGTACCTTATCTTGCCAGGTGATCTTCAGAATCTACCTGAGACAATTCAAATTAGCCTGCCTACTAAGCTGAAGGTCTAACAGAGCCACTGTGCTGACCTCTGAAACCTAGACAGTCTACCATCGCCATGCCAGGAAGCTGAACTGCTTCCATTTGAATAGCAAGGGTAGTGCTTAGAAAGATACTATTAAGGTTGAGTGCAGGTTTTTTTGTGAGAAAAGAATTAATTTTCATTTCCCTGAAGCCTGGAGGGGTTGTACTTCTTGTACTGTAGCTCTTGAGCTCCCACTGGTGTGTTCTCCACTAACAATCACCAGATTAGCTTCATTAGCTTTTAGAAAAGGGATCGACTGAGAAAACATAGCGAGAACAAGTGGTAAAAACATTCCCCTCAAACCTGGGGCAAACTCTCCCCACATACATGAGCACCCAGGAGAGAATTGGCTCAAACTTAAAGTACAAAGGCAGTGAGGTACTTGTGGGTCAAAGGGATACCTTGCAATTCCTGGCATTGGGAATCCCTTCCTTCCTTTGTAGAGTACTCACCAAATTCCTCTTATATGTAGTTTCCTGCTCATCCTACAGGGAAGGAAAGGGCAGCTGAGATCTAAGACTATATCTTTCTGTTAAGTCCGTAGCCAGCACTTTACAAATGGTTGTGAGAGTTCTTGCTCCCTAAAGCAATCTTCTCAAGTGTCTGTCCACTCCTGGTGCAAATGCATCAAGCATGATCATTCTGGCACATGCTTCTGCCACCATCTGACCACTGATGAGATCTCTGGTGGGACTTCTAGATCTTCCAAATTCCTCTACATAGAGGTTTCTGCTGAGTCACCAACTGAAGAAAGGAAACATAAAAGAAAGGTGGCTCCCACCCAGGTACAGTCTTGTCTAGGCAGGATGTGCACTTGAAACTTACACTTGACTGGATGGAGAAGCAGGCAACCACCATTCCTCCTATATAGCTCTCAGAAGGAAATTCAACACAGCTCTCCCACTTTCAAGAAAAAAGACAGAAAGAGTTGGGCATTCAATTCTAGCTCAGCAACCCTCAGTTGTCATTCTGGGAAGGCAGGAAGGGAGGAAGACAAGGAAGGAAGGAAGGAAGGAAGGAAGGAAGGAAGGAAGGAAGGAAGGAAGGAAGGAAGGAAGGAAGGAAGGAAGGAAGGAAGGAAGGAAGGAAAAAAGGAAGGAAGACAAGGAGGAAGGAAGGAAGGAAGGAAGGACGGACGGAAGAGAAAGAAGCAGTCAGTCAGCCAGTCAGTCAATAAACATTTATTAAGTGTCTACCATGTATTAGGGCAGGGAAGTTTTCATCTGGGATGTCACAGAGATTATAAAGGAACTATAAGGCAGTTGTTACACCCTTTCCAATAGTAATGCTTGTACTGGGCAGCTGATAAGATGCCTGGATAGGCACTATTTTCCTGGGTATTTAGCTGGATAGAATGAGAAGCAAAAGATGGTACTGACTAGATTTAACTGATCTTATGAGTTTGTATTCATTCACCTAAAGAAACAAGTAGATTTACAAAACTGAATGGATTAACTGCCCCAGGTAAGTAGGGTATAGACTACAGGCTGGTCTATATCTGGATGCTATATCTTATGAAGAAAAGAGTTTAGCAACAGGGTAGATTACAAGATGGCTGAAATGAGTAGGTTCAAGTATCATGTCAGAAGTTATCTGGATAACTTTTTTTTTTCTTCAAACAATGCAAACCACTTAAAGGTACCATCTTATCAATCCTGATTAATTTACCAGTGACTACTTGTAGCCCATCATCCTCAATTATCTTATATCTTAATTACCATGGCAGTTGCCTACCATAAGGTAGGCAAATTATAGCCAGATCCTATAGTAGGACCTATAGTAGACAGGCTTAATGTTGAACCAAGCCAGTAGCTCTCCCTGTCCAGGGTATTAACCACAAATATTGCTAAAACCACTGGTTTATATACTGCCCTCACACATTCTCTCCACACTCCTAGCACATGGAGAAGCACATAGCAGAAACTCATGGGATTGTTGTGAGATTGAATTGGGATAATATAAGCAAAGTACTATGATTTTCAAGCTATAAAAGTTCTAGAACTTTCCTCCCATGAAACTTTTCTTTCTGGATTATGGCCATTATGCTATTCATAGAGTTTCCAGAACTGGAAAAGACCTCAGAGACTCTCTAGTGTACACAATATAACTATTAGTTACCCAATTTTTGCCTGAAGACCCCTAGTGAGAAGGAAACCACTACCTCCTGAGTCAACCCATTCCACTTTTGGACAGATCTAATTGTTAGAAAGGTTTCCCTCCTTTATTTGGAACCTAAATTTAAGTCTGTAACTTCCATCCATTATTTCTGGTTTTGCCATGCAATGCACAAATTAAAATATAATTATTATGAGTTATAAATAAAGATTGCAGTTTAATGCATACTTGTAATGCATAATGTATTCAGTAGCAAACAGAAAACTTTAAATGTAAGCTAAAACATCATCCACAGGTTGAAAACTCTAAAGTTGTTTTATAGCTAACTTCAATGGAATTTCCTGCTCTATTCCATCAATTTCTCCACACAAAATTGTTTCTATACTAGCAAAACAAAGTATGTCATTTGGCAAAATAACAAAGGTACAGTGATTGTTTTTTGCTAAAAAGATTACTTCAGTATTTCTGTAAAAGACCAGTGGCAAGTTTTACTGAATTAAGTAATTAATTCAACAAGTATTTATTTATTAACATCTACTAAATGAAGTGCCCTAAATGAAGGTGGAGCAGACTGACTCCAAGTAATGGATTATGTACCACTCAAAGACTATTAAGTCACTGAGAAGCTGAAATCTACATCAGTGGGTAGAGTAAGCACAGATGAAATCACAAACCCTACAGGTATTAAAGTACACAGAAAGCATATGTATCACCTGCATTTGCTTTATATGCCACCAGAGTCACAAGTGGGGCAGGGTAACCAGGGCTTTGCCCCAGTATGTCTCACATGAGGGATTAATTTATTTCCCCTCATGGTCCTCTTACATCTTGAGGTCCTTTGCTTGCCCCATTCCACAGAACCACCACATCTATTATAAAACCACCCCATGCCCTTTGCCTAGCCCTGGGAAGCCAACTCCTGACAGAATGTCCCTGTCTTCAGGGGCCCAGGGGCCAGCTTGATGCCACACAGGTACTTTCTCACATCCCAGGGTCAAAGGAGATAACTATTGCAATACTTTTGCCCACCTCCACAACCTCCATTCCCCCAGCCTTTTCTTCTCCTTGGAGTTGGAAGGAGAGAGGGTCTGGGGAATGGTTTAGAAGTCAGAATCTTTGTAGGCTAGACTGCTTCTCCTCTGGCACAAACACACCTAACCAGGGAGTACTGAATTCTGCACTCTGACCAACTGGTCAAGGTGGGATCCCAAGAGCTTCATATTTAATAGGTAAAATACTCTCTCTAACTTGCTCTTTTCCCCAGGGGTATCCTCCTCAATAGCAGCCTTGGTGTGCCCTTCAGTTTCTCTCTCCTCCCACTCCTCCCCAGTGAAAGTCTTGTTCCCCTAAAAAGTCTCCCTTAAGTCTTTTCTGCATTTATTTTTCTGAGTACCAGAATTTCTAATAATGGCTCTGCATACCACAGTTAATACAATTTAAATGGAAGTGGGTTTTTTTAAAGCCATTTAAAGTTTTACTCTTTTAGAACTAAAGATTAACCAGATGACACTAAAAGCAATCTCATACAATAAGAATTTCTACCATGTACAGCTCATTTTAGCAGATGACAATGTGACATACATAAAGCTGTCAGGTCTTCTCCAAAGGACAGTCCTCTAGTTCATGTTTCATATGCCAAATTAATTCTTTTTGACATTTAATTTATAACCTAAGGTACTGTAGATTTAAAACTTGACTATGATAACAGCAGATTAGAGCAGCGTTCCATTTGACAGAATCAATTTATCAAGATATTTTCATTGTGAGTGAGGGTCTTGATATAGATTCCTCCACATCAAATGGACAAGACATTGATTCCTTCCAGCAAAGTACACTTTCTCACCCTCCTCCTTCCTCACATACTCTGTTCATTTGGAATTAAGCATCTTGATTCTCACTGTGCATAGGGAAAACATACTGATAAAATGATATATGACCATTTTCTCACTGTACAATGGGGGAGGTAGGATGATCCCTCCCCCTGATAAATTGTCTATCTGGCTGGTTTGCACAGCATTCTGAGACAGAATGCTCAGGGGGATGAATGGATCATCTGGCTACAAGAGAACTAAGCCAATTTCCCCCCAGCTAGCTCTCTCAAAGAACAAAAATTATGTCTACTTCCTGTTGGACATAATGAATTATTGAATTTTAGAGTGGGAGAGGACCTTTAAGATCATCTTGTCCATCTCCCTGATTTTGTAAATGGGAAAACTGAAACTCAAAGACATTAAAAGACTTGTCTAAATTCAAACATGTGATTAGTGACAGACTCCAAAATAGAACCGAACTATTCTCTTAGTTTTTAGTTCTTTACACTATAAACATATATGCGCTTTATTTCCCTTGTTACAGAGGTTCTGAAGTTGCCATTAGTCCTAATCATGACTGAAGGCAAAATGAAAGAAGAAAAACATAAGCATAAAAACCTCCTGGGCTTGAAGGGAAAATGGAGCCTATATTCATTTTAAATATAAAATTTTAGTAGCAGCTTTGATTCAAGTATACCACCTACTGGAATTATGAAGAATTGTATATGAGAAAAATGAAATATGAAATACTATGCAATCAGAAATACTTAAGCCAATTGCTTGGATGCTATTTAAATTGCTCCTCGGGTTTCCTAATTCTTCTGCTATGAAGTTGATGTGTCAAGTTAGTTTCTCCAAATTACCAATAAAAAACAAACAGTTAATAACACAATGTAATTTCAGTTAATAATAATATCAATTGATAACAATATCATTTGCAAATAGCTTTTCTCCCAATTGCTCAAGATTATAGCAATTGGAGGTAGTTTACTATGGTGGGGAAAAAAAAACATTTTATAAAACCCCTTGTTTTGCAAAATCCTTTGTATAGAAGGGGTCAGATCTCCCTCATACTTTCATTGAGAGATATCAACTTCCTTAGCAGCTTTGAGGATTGTTCAAACAAAGCAAGAAAAGCATGTGCTTCTTTAGGTGATTAACTCTGTTAATTCTTTTCTGGTGGGCCCTAGACATGAGCCAAAGACTAAGCTTTATTTAAAAAAGACTGTCCTTACGGCTCTGAGGTGGGGACATAATTAGCCAGAGAGAGGCCAAAAACAACAACCTAAATTTGATTTTTGTCTTTTAAAGGTTAGGCTGCCCCAGAACTGAACCTGTGTGAGAAATTATTCATTTGGACCCCTAGTCTATTCCAACCAGTACTAATCTGTTTGATATGAATGCATAGGGATAGTGTTTATAAGTTATGCATATTATGCCCCAGAGCTGTGAACTGCAGATTGTAAATCTACTTGCTCAATTATAGGAAGCTAACTAGAAGCCCTCTACTCTTGTTTTTCTTTGTTATGGTGAACAAGCCCAATGTGGCAAAGGTGACACAATTACATGGTAAATCCCCCAACTTATTTTTATATCTCCAGACCACTCTCTCGTCTAACATGAACAGGTGACCATCTTGTGACCACTTTATTAGTGGAGATGCCCCATATTTCACCCAACCTGAGGACATCCCCCCTTGCCAACATACCATTTATAGCTGATGCATCATTTTTTATCAAAAAGTGAGGTCTAGGGGCAGCTATGTGGTACAGTAAGCACCAGCCCAGAGTCAGGAGGACCCAGGATTGGTTCCAGCCTCATATACTCAACACCCACACAAAAAAACTGGCCATGTAACCTTGGGCATGTTACTTAACCCCAATTGCTTTAATAAAAAAAAAGAAGAAGAAGAAGTGAGGTCTATCAACCAATGTGATTCTATACTTTGTATAGTCCCTCAAAAATGTTCAAGTATCAAATCTGGTATCAAGCCTATATAAAAATAAGTCCCTGGAAGAAGGAGGCATCTCAGATCATGAGGAAGATCTGAAGTCTACTTCATGAGAGGGGATCATGGACCCTTTAATAAAGTGCCTTTGACTCAGAGCTTAGCCTCAGTGGTTTTTCCTTGTAGACTGAGCAATTATAATCCCCACACCTGGTCCATATAAGCCCAGAGATGGGGCACTCGGTAGATAAAAGCACCCTATACACTACATTTTGAGTTTTACACATACATTGTTTCATTATGACAATCTCATGAAAAAGTACTATGATAGTTTCTATCTCTATGTAACTTGAGCCCCAAAGTCCACTGGTATGTGACTCTCTGAATTGACAGATATAAATGCACCTGTATTAGGGGGCAGGTGGAATTAGTGAGAGGGAAGAGTCTCTTCAGTCTTTGGTCCTGCTTTGAGTTTCTTCAAGTCTCTTCAGTTCTTGGGTCTCTTTAGGCTTCAGGTACTATAGTCCCTCCATGCACTTTTGGCTTCCAGTTTCCAAAGAGACAAAAGACATTAACTCCACCTCAGGTTGCTAAAGGAAAAAGACTTTGGGAAGCCAATATGACAGAAGCCTGAAGTCTCCATCATGTCTGTATCACCAGCTTGCTACATTATAGATTGTGAGGAGTTAGCCCTTAGGTAAGATCTAGAACTCTCTCTTTGTTAAGCTGAGTTATTTCACTCCCAACAAGAGATGTCCTTCACTCTGTATCATCTAGCATATATTCTTCTAAAAATATTGCTCAGCTAATAGGTTAAAAATTACTATTTGTAAGACTGGCTTTTATATATATTGATAAAAAAAAAAGAATGCATAGCTATATTACAGAGAAGGACAAACAAGGTTGAGTGGTGTAATGGAAAGAGCTCCTAGGTGAGGTGTTAGAAAACCACAGCACAAAAATGTCAAAACCACAAGAACTGAAAACCACTTTTTTTCCTTACTCCCCTCCCCATTTTTTCACCCCCACCTATCTCAGTCATACCTCTCCCAAGTTCCCATCTAACTCTGCCCTCGGGAACTCTATTGTTAATAAACAAAACTGCCTTCATCTTAGAACCTATCCTTGTCTACTACTTTCATCTTCTAACACCTGTGCTTGGTTCCCTCTAGAAGACATTGCATCCTTAGCAATCTTCTTTGGTCCTAGATACACACCACCACCCCACCACCCCACCACATGGGGCCAGGAAAAAGTCTATTCCTTATTCCCTATTGTTACTACCAGACCCTATTTCTGCCACCATCACTCAGCAACCTCGGTCTATCTAGATCTTGGTGCCAGTTATCTATCCATTTCCAATTCATTCTCCTTTTTTCTCTTTTCTTTTTTTGGTGCCTCTTTTACCAAGCTATTAATTCTCTTTCACAATTTTCTTTCATCTTCTCATTTCTTTTCCTCATTTTTCCTCTACTACTCTCTTTAATTCTTCCAGGAATTTTGTTGGGCTTGTATCTAATTAGCATTTTCCTTTGAGGCTTTGATTATAGCTGTTTTTGTCTTATTGTCTTCCGAGTTTTGTGTCTTGGTCTTCCTTGCCACAGTAATAGCTTTTTATGGTCAAGTTCTATTTTTATTGTTTGTTCATTCTCCTACTCTATTTGTTTACTTTGAACTTTATGTCAGGATTGGTCTCTGCTCACCTGAGGGTGGGGAGGCACTAATCTTAGGCTTCAGGGTTTTTTCATGCTGCTCTTTTCAGTTAGTTCTGGAAAGTCTGAAAGTTTTCAGTGTTTCCAAGGTGATGTGATCAGGAGAAAGGTGTGATCACTGCTCTCCTAGTCTGAGCTCAGTTCTTTACCCAGAAATTGCCCCTGCTCCCTTGTGACCCACCTCTTTGCCGGGGAATTGTAACCCAGAACCAAGTATGGGTAACAGTGTTAGCAATCAATGCTAGCTATACCCAGTGCCAGCAATGGGGCCCTGTAATGTCTTCCTGACCATCTGTCTGACCTCCTCACTGTCCCTGCACTGAAGAGCTCCCAAAGCAGCAGCTGCTTTCCCAATCAGCCTCCACCTCTCGCTCATTAGCATGTAAGCTCATTAAGGGCAGGGGCAGCTAGGTAGTACAGTGGATAGAGTTCTGGACCTGGAGTTAGCTGTCCATTACTATGGGCAAATCATTTAATCTGTTTGCCTATTTCCTCAACTGTAAAAGGAGGATAATAAACTGCCTTACTAGGTCCTTGTAAAAACCAAGCAAGTTAATATTTGTAAAGAGCTTAGCAAAGTGCCTGGCACATATTAGGCACTTAATAAATGCTTGTTGACCTAACCTGCCTACTATGCATAAAATAGTGACAAAGTGAGGACACAAAATTAAATATAAATCGTCTTTGTCTTCTATGAAACGCATACACAAATGAATAAAAAACAGACAAAATGAGTTCAAAAGGGAGCAAGAACACTTAAAAACTAGAGACAACAAGAAAGGGAAGCCCCAAAGGCGGGTCACAGAGCTGGGCCCTTGAAGAAGGCAGGAGTCCTAAGAGGCAGAGGTAGAATGAGTACATTCCAGGAGGGAATGACCACTGGTGCAAAGGCTTGGAGGCTGGAGACTGCCAAAAGAGGGAACAGCTTAACTGGCCAGAGAGGGGAAGAATTACTAAGTAAGGCTGGAAAGGCCGGTCAGAGCCAGACTGCAGGGACGAAGCTTCTGTCGTGAAAGACAGGGGGCCATAAGGGATTAATTCTCAACAGAATCACCCAGGTCTCATGGTTCACCACCTGCCTGATGATTTGGACCGTCACGTCTTTGAAGGCTCCTGAGACTTAAAGGGCATTTCTCCTGTGGGCACCCTTTGTGAGCTGCTCCCCTCTCAGAGAGCGCTGCTATCCGGTCTTCCTACATCCTAGTGCCACCGTCACGCCTCCCTAACCAGCGCCAATAGCCTTCATCCCAGCCACTTCATTTCACAATTAAGCCCGGAAGAGCCCCAGGTGAAACCCACGTGGCCAGAACCTCGGCCCCGCCCTAGTCCTTCGCCCCGCCTTCTCCGCGAAGGCACGTCCCACACGCCCCCTCCGTCCAGCCAATGGCTGACGACGCTTGGGCGGCGTGCCTTACGTCACCTTCGATGCGGAATTTCGTCTTTTTCCGGCCGGGTTCATTCTCCTCCTTAAGACCACGAAGATGGCGGCGGCGGAGGACTTGACGTTGCTAGAGAAGTTGCTGGGCTTGAGGAGAGGGAACAAGTATAGCGCTCAAGGAGAGCGCCAGGTGAGGCGGCGCGAGGGGGGAAGAAGGGGAGTGAGCGCGTGGTCGGTTCTGACGAAGGGATGGGAGGGCGCGAGGGCGGCCGGGAGCATGCTGCTTCCTGCATTGCGTGAGCTGGGGTCCCCACGTGTGCGGAGCGCGCGTGTTCCCTCCCCTTCCTTCCCCAGCCTCCCACCCACACCCTGACCTGGGCGCCCTGGAGCGCAAGGACATGGAACTGTTCCTGGAAACTCTTCCTCTCTAGAACTTGAGGAAATGAAAGTGAACGGGGGAGGAGTGCCCACCTCATCTGTAGCCTGGAGAGGCAGTGAATTGTGTTTGAACACAGACAGGTTTTTAAGCCGTTTTTACGGCTGAAAACACACGCATTTTATTTTTTTGCTATTTTACTTAAGACACTTCTTTCCTTTTGGAGGAAAAAAAAGTGAAATTGATTCCCTTCCCCTGGTTAAATGGAAGTGGGCCCTAAGCTTGCCGTAATTATATAGTAATTGCATTTTTATAGAGCTCTAAGGTTTTCAAAATTAAATACATACATACACATATACATATATATTTTATACACACACACACACACACCCCTTCCCTTTTTATCCTCACGACAGAACCTGTGTAGGGTGCTGTCATCCCCATTTTGTAAATGAGGACGGTGAGGCAGAGCTAGGTTAAGTGATTTGCCCAGGGTCACACAACTAAGTATCTGAGGCAGAATTCCAAACGGTCTGAGGAGTTCTCTTTTACATTTTGGGAATCAAAATATAAGAGGTAAAGTATTGGACCCTCTTCTCTTTATCTGCATAATGTTGTTAGAGTTGCTTAAAGCTTTCCTTAGTGTAAAAAGCAGTGGACTAAGGTGAATGGACTGATGGGTACACAGCATTCAGCTTCGTGGTGGCAAAAAGCTGGAAGCAGGATGCTCAGTCACTTGGGAAATAGCTGAACAAAGTGTGTATGTGAATGTAGTGGAATCCAGATAGTGCTGTCAGAAAGGAGGAAGACGATATGGAAGACCCACCATAGACTTTATGAACTGATGCAGTGAATAGAGCCAGGAGGGCAGTTTGTACTCTAATACCAGTATTAGAAAAGAGGACAATTTTTAAAGACTTAAGAACTCTGATCAAATAAACGTTTTGGATTCATGATTCATAAGGACTTATAAAGAACGCTGCCTGCCTCCTGACAGAGGTGATAGACTAATATGCAAAATAAGAAATTTTGGCATATGACCAATATGGGAATGTGTTTTGACTGTGCTTATGTGATGTGGGAGTTCTGTGGTCTTGGGGGCTTGTTTTTGTATTTTGGCAGTGGGCTTTAAAAACATTTCATCCTTAAATGGTCAAAGGATATGAACTAGCAGTTTTCAGACAAAGCAGTCAAAGCTATTTATAGTTATAAAAAAATGCTCTAAATCACTATTGATGAGAGAAATGCAAATTAAAGGAGCTCAGAGCTACTACCTCTCTCACACCTATCAGATTGTCTAATATGACAATAAAGGAAAATGACAAATGTTGGAGGTGATGTGGGAAAATTAAAACACTAATTTATTGTTGAAGTTGTATGATTCAGCCATTCCAGAAGGCAATTTGGAGCTATGCCCAAAAGGCTATCAAACCATGCATATCTTTTGACATTAGCAATACCACTACTAGGTCTGTATCCCAAAGAGATTTAAAAAAGAAGAGGATTGGGTTGTGCAGAAATATTTATAGCATCTCTTTTAGTGGTGTCAAAGAATTGGAAATGGAGGGGATGTCCATTAATTAGGGAATGGCTGAACAAGTTGTAAATGATTGTAATGAAATACTATTGTACTTTAAGAAATGATGGGTAGGATGCTCTCAGAAAAACATGGAAAGACTTAAATGAACTGATGTAGAGTGAAATAGCAAAACTAGAAGAACATTATATACAGTAACAACAGTATTGTTTGATGATCTACTATGAATAACAGCTATTCTCAGTGATAAAATGATCTGAGACAGTTCTGTAGGATTTAGGATTAAAGGTGCTGTCCACCTCCTAAGAAAGAACTGGTAGAGCCTGAATGCAAATCAAAGATACTTTTTCTTTATTTTTCTTAGAGCTTTTTGGTTTGTTTTCTTTTACAGATTCTGTTTCACATGAAAATGTGTTTTGCATGACCACACATGTGTAACCTATGTCAGATTGCTTACTTCTCATTGAGGGGGAAGGGAGGGAGGGAGGAAATTTGGAACTCAAAACTTGAAGAAGAAAAAAGAATGTCAAAAGTTTTTTTTTCACATAATTGAGAAAAATAAAATATTAAATAAGAAAAACAAAGATTTCATCCTGAGAACTAATTTCTAATCTTAGATCTTCCATTTATCTGGTTTTGAGATCTTAGTTATTTCATTTCTCCAGAACTTAGTTTTTAATTTTTTTATTTGTGTAAAGTGAGTGCTGGGAGTCCTAGGATCATAGATTGAAAAAGCTAAGGATCTCAAAGGTGATCTAGTCTAAAACCATCTTTGTATAGATACAAAATAAATCTGGAAAGGGTTAAGTGATTTGTGCAGTAGTCAAACCCAAGTCCAGTACTTTTCTACATTTGTTATCCTTTCCCTCTGGTGTCTTTGTATCCCCAGTGAGTGCCTAGCCCAATTCCATGACACAGAGTTCATTTTATAATAATTACTTGGTGCCAGGAAACTCTGCTAGGCACTGGGGATACAAAGAAAAAATAGTTTCTGCCTTCATGGAGGTCATAGTCTATAAAGTATCTACATTATGTATAATTAGGCGACATGGTAAGAATATTAAATAGAGGTGGTATGTGGTGAGGGAGTAGTGTGTGAACCCAGCAAGATCTGGGTTCAAAACTTGCCTTTCATATACCAGTAGCTGTACTGAGCATGCTTTGATTACTCCTCATCAATATGCATAAGCAACTCTCTGGGATTTAACTGCTGCTGGTCTGAATCTATGCCCAAAAGTTTGTTTTCCCCAAGCTGATGAAATCACAGGGCTTAAAATAATAGTGTGACTTCTTTATAAAGGTCTTTCTTGAGATACTCAAAAGAGTATATAATGTTGTAGAGAGCATTTATTTGCATACAGCCAGTCCTTCAGTAGTTTAAGACCTCATCTCTTCCCTCTTAAACTATTTTAATGGCTTCCTAGGTGCATCTTCCTGCATCCATTCTAAATGTTTCTGCCTAAGTAATCATATAACTCCTCTACTCAAAAATCTTTACTAGTTTTACCCTGTTAAATTCTGCATATCTGCTCCTTGCCTTCAAGACTGTCCACAATTCTACTACAATTTACCTTTCCAGTTCTGTTCCATCTGACTTCTCCGTGTTCTTGTCCTATGCTTTCTTTATGCTTTTGCTTATGCCAGCCCCACAGTTCTGCAATTGACTGTTGCCTTAGCCCACCTTCCCATTTTCATCTGTTTCAGTCCTCTCTTTAAAGTCTTATCTTAAGGGCCACTTTCTCCATAAAGCCTTGCCTGAGCTTCCTCTGCCTTAGCTAAAGTGATCTCTGATTTTTCACTTCTTGGACCTTTCATTTGCACTTATCACACTTCATTGTCTCATGCTTATTTATGTACAGGTCTTTTTCCCACTTTTAGATGGTGGGCTGAGAGTAGGATTTGTACCTAGCTTAGTGTCTGACATACTACAGTACTTTGTACACCAGAGAGCCCTAAATGTTTGTGAAATGGAGCTGAAATTTAAGGTATTAGTTTCACTATCAAACTGTTAATGACTTAGTTTCTCCATGCTTTTATCAGTGGTTTTGGTTTTTTGGTTTGTTTGTTTTTTCAGTTTATGAGGAAAATTTGCTTCAAGAAAAACCTGGGTTCTAACCCTGCCTTAGACACCTATGACCACAAGCCAGTTATTAAACCATTTTCTCTATGTGTCCAGTTCCTCCTTTGTAAGATAATCAATACCACAAAGTTGTTGTAAGGCTCAAATGAGAAAATTATGTAAAGCACTATCATTATCTTTAAATGACAGTGATTTCTGAGTACTTGAAAGGAGGAATTAAGTATTTAGTCATAATAACTTCATGGAGTTTATATGAAGGATTTTTATTTTTCCTTTCAGATTCCAGTCCTTCAGACAAACAATGGGCCAAGTTTAACAGGCTCTGCTACTATTGCAGCTCACCTGGTCAAGCAAGCCAACAAAGAGCATCTGCTGGGAAACACAGCGGAAGAAAAGGCACTTGTTCAGCAGTGGTTAGAATACAAAGTAACTCGCATTGATGGACACTCAAATAAGGAAGATATTCGAAGCATATTGAAGGTATTAATCATTTCTTTGTCAGTTAGAATAAATGAATACTTTTAAACAACTCATGGTTAACCTACTTAGAAACAGAGAATACTATGAAATAAACCTATCAACTAATTCCTGTTTATAGGCAGAATTGATGAACCAAGATCCTAAGCATTGTATTTTAAACATAAATGTTTTATTCATTTTATAAAATATTATGTTGTAAGGCATTTAAGTAGAAGCGTTGTGACTTTTTTATTTTTTGATTAGGAGACTTCTGAAAGGTATTTATTGAGTCAAAACATACCTGTATGTATCTCCCCACACATACATTCTAAGGTTACACTTATTTTCTTTTATGCTGGCTAATGACTAGCATTACAATTTATCCTTTTTATAATCAGTAGCCACGTGTCCTCATTTTCTGAATTTAATGCCTTTTAAAATACTTAAACGTAATTCTAAATTTAGAATTGTTGTATACTCTATTTCTGGATATAATGGATTTGTTCGGTTAGCAGGCTTTTAATATCTTGAAAGTGAAATACAAAATATTTTGCACTTATGGGGTGATGTGATATTCTTGGATATACATGTGCAACTTATTTTTTTTATTACTACTATGCCCATATTTCAGCATACTGTATATAACCCTAAAGCCCAACTTTTCACTAGTCAAACTGGGTACAATTATGTTTAACACATCTCAGTTCATAGACTGCTGTATGGTTACTAATCTAAATTAACTAGAAGCAGCTGAGTGGTGCAGTGGATAGAGCCCTGGACCTCTAGTCAGGAAGACCTGACCTCAGATGCTTAACAGCTGTGTGGCTGTACAAAGCACTTGGTCTCCATGCGTGTCAGTTCCTCAACTGAAAGATGGGAATAAAAATAATAGCATCTGCCTCCCGGGGTTATTGAGAGACAATATTTGTGAGGGACTTAGCACATAGTAAGCACTACATAAATGCTAGCTATTATTGTTATAGTATGATGATAACGTGGATATCACTACTGCTTGTTATTTGAATACTCCTTTAAAAACAACCCACTAATCTTGAAGTAGTTTTTATATCTGAAAAAAGTACATTATATCACATGTGTACCTTCCACAGGTGTTATATAGATCCTCCTGTGTTATCAGCTTATACACGAAATGTGGGTAGTTTCTGTTATGGAAGATCTTTAACAAAATACCGTGGTCTTGACAGACCTTCAGAGGGTCCTGTATGCCTTGCCTCTATTGCATAAAATCTTATAAAGAGCTTTAACTACTGATTTTTTATATGCTATCTGATAATGAATTACTACCAACAGAGCCTTTCCCCAACCCCATCCTGTCAGTATCTTGACAAAATCAAGGGCATAGACATCTCTTAACCCAAAGGAGCAAGGCATTAAAAATAACATTTCTATTCATATTTATAATATCCTATTCTAGATTTCAAAGGGATATTTTAGATAGAAGAAATATAGAGGAATCACACATGAAGAGGTAGAAATGCCTTAAACCATAAAGTTTTCTTATCTTTCTGAAGTCATACTTAATGTCAATATTTTGTAGTTTTGTTACATCTCTGAAAAAATATGAAATTTGTTCAAGCACAAAGTTAACACAAGGAACAAAATACTTGAAATCAGAAACATAAAGAAAAGCAGATTTTGATTTTGTTATCTTAAATTTAATTAGGATATTGTATAGATGCATCTTTTAATTTGTAGGATTTATTTTTCTTCTCTGGAAATCTCTTCCAAAGAGTACTAGCTCTGGCATTAGAAGACCTAACTGCAAAATGCACCTCAGACACTATTTGTATGACCCATGGCAGGTCACTGGGCCATAGTTTCTTCTTTTGTAAAATGAAAGAGTTGGATTAGGAGGTTATTTCCATCTGTGATCCTGTTTTCCAGAAGTCATGACACAAAGAAAAGATACAGATAGACACTAAGGAGATCTTTTTTTTTTTTATGTCACCACTTTCTAACTTGCTTATTTCTCCGGCTAAAAGATATTACCACTCATTCACATGGAAAATGCATTTAAATAATTTGTCTAGAAATTTTCATTTAATCATTTGTTTTCCCGAAAAAGAACAATTTTACTGTTTGGTAGAACATTGCTGTTTTTCATAGCTTAGAAAGTATACACTATGCAAAGCAGTCATCTACTACTATTATTTTTTTTCCTAACTAATTTTATGACTACTCCAAAAAACCAAACCAAGACAAAGTTCTTTTATATATCAAAACCAAGTCAGTCATCATTATTGGAGGAAACCAACTTGTCATTTACTGACAGTGTCTATAGCGTTGGCATGACAGTCTCTGGATAAGGGCATTCAGGAAAGATTTTCTTTGGATTATTTTTAATGACCCTTTGTTTATAAAATAAACTTTGTTCATGTGTTAGGGGGAAATTAAAAGCATTTGCTAGTGGCTGTTTTTAGGTTAATCAAAACTAAGAGAGTGGCAAGCATACAGTTTGCAAATTTCTACTATTTTTGTTAATGTCAAAGATGGACGTTGAGTTGAATTTTAGAAAATATCATCTTCCTAAGTCATTAAGTGTTCAGTATGTTGCCAGACTGCTGCTGTCATTTATAATTTGTTAATTTTTCTCTTTCAGGATCTTAACTCATATCTTGAAGATAAAGTCTACTTTGCTGGTAATAATTTTACTGTAGCAGATATTTTATTGTACTATGGACTTCATCGTTTCATGGTGAGTATTTCCTAAACTTTTTAAACATTTAACATAATTTTGAAATAAGAAATGATTTTTTTCTCATCTTGATGTTTGTCAGTTGAATTTATATCAACAGGATTAATTTTTGCGAGAAAAATAAAAGAGGGAAAATGTTTGCACAAACATCTCATTTGGTCCTCACGGCAGTCCTTCAAGATAGATGTTATTATTCTCATTTTACAGTTGTAGAAATTAAGGCAGGCAGAGATTAAGTGCTTTTCCCAGGGCCACGCAGCTAAACAGTGTCTGATGTCAAATTTGAAGTCAGGTCTTCCTGACTTCAAGCCTAGTGCTCTTTCCACTATACCACCAACTGCCATTAAAAGGAAAAGGAAAAAAAAATTACATTTTTGGGCAAGATAATACCATTTGTGTAGAGCCTTAAACCATACACTTAGAAATGTTTTCCTCCACTTTATCTCATATAATCCTCATGAACATATATTGTTAGGTAGGCAAGGGTGATGATAACCCCATTTTACAAATGAGGAAACTAAGACTCAGAGAGTGTCTTGATCAAGGTTATAAGGCTAATAATTCTTGTACATTGTGAACTTAATATATACTTAATCTCCTTGCAGTGCTTTTCGCAATTTGAAACAATAGAGTTCAGATTTATGTACCTTTTTAAAGTGTAGTATACTAATTTTAGTCCCAGCTCTGAAGTAGCTAGGTATGTGAACTTAATTCATCAATTATTTCTTTGAGGCTTCATTTTCCTTATCAGGGACTATGTACCAGGACCCGGAGCAAAGTGATCATGGCTTAAGGGCCTCATCAAATGGGGGTCTGGGCGAGGGACTCACCAATGAGGTCACCAATCAGGAGAAAAGTTGTCTTTTGTACAGGGAGGTTGCTGACATTGGCATGGAGAAATCCGCTTTGTGAGAGTGGAGCACTAAAGATCCTCAGATAATCTGCCAGCTCTATAGGTAACACATTGAGGGCAAGACTCAGGTATTTTGCATCTTCACATCCTTGTATTTTGAGTAGTACCTTACATAGTGTTAAGTGAACCCAAACTTTCTCCTACTAAGTTAAAAGTGAGGGAGAGTGATGTAGTGGTTAGAGTGCTAGCCACACAGTTGAAAAGACCTAGCAATGTTGGCAATGTATATCTAGGTAGGTCACATAACGTCTCTCAGCATCAGGCAGTTCTTTAAGATTATCCAATAAGAAATCGTAATTAGTAAAAAGTCCCCATACTAATGAAATCACAGAACTTTGATATTTATTTTCATGATTTATGGTGATAGCAAAATTCAGTTTATTCAGTATTAGGTACCAAAATGATAGACAGACAATGGAAAAAAATATAAGGCATGGACTTTTTTCCAGAGGACTATTATAAACTCAGTATGCAAGCAACAGCATGTGAAACAGCATAGAGAACAATACAAGTGCTAATTTATGGTCAAAACAAAATTATATGAATAGAGGAAAGAAACAAGGAATCTAAAAGAAACCTGTAAAAATTGTTTTATCTTGGGCATCTGAGAGAAGTCTCATTGTTGACAGCTCCCCATTAATTACTTAAGTAGTAGGCAAGATAAATAGACTAGGGTTTTGGCTATAAGAATTAAGAATTAAACAGTGAGACTCTAAAGATGCTTGTAGCTTTTCAGAATTGAAGAAAGCTTCATTTTCATTAAAACTCAGACTTGAGCAATAGCTGATTTTAATTGGAAGAGAATATCATTGAAAGAGTCTTCTTACTGTTTTCCTGGCTGAGTGTGTACTGACTACTTTACACTTTAAAATAAAGCTCCTGTATTTCTCTCGAGCTTTAAGGTTTCATCGCCACCACCCTTGGAGATAAATAGTACACATATTAATTTCCTCATTTTACAGGTGGGTTTCAGAAGAGATTAAGTGTCTGATCCATAGCCACAAGGCTAGAAGGTGCCAAGATCAGAGGCTACTGTTTTCCATTGCTTCTCTCTACCTCTAAAATTAAGTTGCGTGTAACTTCATCTCATTTTAAAGGAAAAGCCTCAGAGGCTGACAGAGACTTTGCCAATGAAATGTTTTTGTATGATTTTGGGGGGGAGGAAGGTGTGAAGGACAAACAATCCTGTAGTATTTCACCTTGAAGGAAGTCTATAATTTGACAATGGAAGGTGGACTATACTAAAAACAAGTACTACTATTTTGTGAATGTGTGCCAAAGCCACTTTATAAAACTTTATTTTAGTAGAGCTGAGATTTTTGTAGTTTGTGCCTTATATTAGTGGCAAATTTGTACTTAATATCATCTGTGATAATAGTTTAAGGACCATTTTATGTACATTAGGAATAATAAAAATGACTAGTTTGCAGAATAAATAAGATCTTAAGATACTTTATGTAATTATACTTTTATAAAAAGATTAAAATGTGACTCTTTTAGAATTAAACCTAATCTTGATTGGTACTAATTATTTTTAATTATTTTAAAAATCTTTAGAATAAGATTTAAAGAAATAAAAATACGTAGGTATGTTTAGGATTTTCCTCACCTCATTAAAGTTTAACTTATCAATCCTTGATTACCCTAACCCTGATTCCTATCCTGCCTCCCCTTGAGTAGAATATTTCTCTTTTAAAAGGTCATAGCATAGTATGGTAGACAAAGTCATGACCCAGGCGTCAGGAAACTGGTCTCTAGGCTTGGCTTTACCACTCAAAAGTTATGTGACCAAAAATGAGTCACTTAACTTCTCTGGTCCTTAGCACCATCATTTGTAAAATTAGGAGCTTTTATTATATTTGAGGCATATTAGGTGGCTCAGTGACTAGAGTGCTAGACGTGGAGTCAAGAAGACCCGGATTCAAATCCTTCCTCAGGCAGTTAACAGTTTTGTGATCCCAGGCAAGTCACTCTTTCAACAAACATTAGTCTCCTCATCTGTAAAATAGGGATGATAATAGCACCTGCTTCACAGAGTATAAGAGGAAATAATATTTGTAAAGTGTTTTGCAAATATTAAGGGACTATATAAATCCCAACTATTCTTAACATGATTTACTTACATTGTTTAGTTCTACAGAAAATAAAGATTTCTAATAACAACCATGGTTTCAATTAAATATTTATTAAATATCTATCCTGAAGTACTATTATGCACTAGCAATGCAAATGTAGATCTGACATATCTGCTTTCAGTTACTTAAGATCAAATGGGGACAAAAAAAAAACCATTTACACAAATAATGAGAGAAGGCTGTGAAGTGCTAGGGAGAAGTCACATACAGTAAGATGTTTAAAAGAGAAAGGTCACTTTCTACAGGGTGGGTCAGGGAAGGAGATTCATGAAAGAGATGGTTCCTTGAAGAAAGGGAGAAATTACAATGGGGAAAAGGAAAGGAATAAGCATTTATTGAGCACCTACTATGTGCAAGGCATTATGCTAAGTAGTTTATAAATATCACATTTGATCCTCACAACTCTATATAGTAGATCATCCCTATTTTACAGCTGAGGAAACTGAGGGCAGATAGTGATTAAGTTACTTGCCCAGGATCAAATAGATAATAGATGTCTTGATATGGGATTTGAACTCAGGTCTTCCTGACTTCAGACCCAGCATTCTGTCTGCTGTATCATCTAACTGCCTCTATGGTGATGTAGAAAGGAATCACTTGTAAACACGGGTGATGTTTGAGCAGATTGAGTCACAGAAAAAGGGGCAAGAAGGAAGACAATGAGATGGAGTATGTCTGTTTTACTCTAAAATATATCATAAAGGTGAATTGCAGGAAAGGCAGATTGGGGCCAAATTCTAAAGGGTCTTGAATTGCTAGAATCAGGAAATGTGGAGCCACCAAGGTTTTAAAAAAAAATCATAACAGTGCATTAGGAACTTACTTGGACAGTGATGTGAAAAGGAATAGACTGAACTCAGAAGGACAAGTTCAGAGGTTATTGCAATAATCATCTGCAGAGCAATGGGAGGGAGAGAAAGGGAACCAGGACAGAATCATCTTTAAGAGGAAGGAGGAAGATGAAAATGAAGAGAGAAGAAGAGAAAGGGAATGGTAAGGGAGAAAAGAGAACCATGAGAATTCACAAGCGTTACCGAGCCAGTAACAAATTATGGGATGGGCAGTAGTGTCAGGTTTGGGGCAGAGAGAAGGGGAACAGAAGTAGTGGAAAAGTTTCCTTCTGAATCCAAGCATTTTCATTGTCTCCCACACTTAAAATGTTCTCCCTCCTCTTCTGTCTCCTGGCTTATTTCAAGGCCCAGCTAAAATCCCTTCCACAGGAAGCCTTTCCTGATCCCCTTAATACAGATGCCTGTCCTCTGTTGTCATTTCAAATTTATCCTGCATATAGCTTGTTTGTACATAATTGTTTGCAAATTGTCTGCCTCATTATACTGTGATTTCCTTGGGAGTAGAAATTGTCTTCACCTTTCTTTGTGTTGCCAATGTTTATAGCACAGTGCTTGGCACTTTAGTAGGTGCTTAATAAATGCTTATCGACTGATTCACTACAAATCCATCAAGTGATCAGTCATTTCGCCTCTGCCTGAAGACCTCCGAGAATGGGAGGTCATCGATTACACTTTTGGACAAGTCTTACTTGTTAGAAAGTTGTTCTTGACTGCATCTACCTATTGCTCCTTCCTTGTTCTACCCTCTAGGATCAAACCAAACAAGTCAGTGAATAGATGAGCACCCTAAAAAGGCCTACTATGTACCATGCCAAATGTTATGGATAAAAAACCAAAAGCCAGAGGATTAGCAGTCAAGGGCTATGAGCCTGACCCTTAGATTTGAGAAGAGAAAGAGAGGTTGGAAGATCAAGAGATTTTGGTCAGAAAGGGGAATTTTACATTTGGGTCAGTTTGATAGCAGAAAGCCTTTACAGCTGAGAACAGTGGTGCACACTTGTTATCCCTGAGGTTGGTGGATCCCTTGAGCTCAGGAGCTTGTGAGCTAAAGCAGATCAGATGTCACCAATATAGTGAGCCAGTTGGGTGGGGAGACTGGGCCCACCCCCTACCTCCCAATAGGAGATTGCTTGATTAAGGGTAAACAGAACCAAGTCAGAAATGACTACTGGTCAAAACGTGCCTATCAGTAGTGGTAATGGCCTATGAGTAGCCACTGCACTTCCAACCTGAACAAGAAAGGGAGACCCAATCTCAAAAAACCAAATAAACTTTGCAGTTATTACTGTAAGAACTTTAGGTTGTAGAATCATTCCAATTACTCTCTTCTTGCAGTAAGGCTGAAGAAATTCCCTACAGGCTTTAATTCCCTTCTCTTCCAAGTCCTTTTCCATTCCACATGAATAGTCAGAAGGCAGAAATATTTTTAGAGAGACACATTTTTCTAGGATGAAACATTGATTATCTTTTCTTCCAGTGTAACTTCTTGCAATGGAATAATATCAGGTAGCTGGTGATCCAGATGAAAAGATAGTTCCTATCTTTTATAACATGACAAGATTGACTAAAATTTAGATTGGAACTTAGAACAGAAATATAAGTATATAGAGTTTTAAGAGAGAATCTGTAAAAGGAATCTAGGACCACTGGCCATAACCATAGCAGAATGTAGCATTGACCATTCCAGCTTGTATAAGAAACCACACTAGCATGTCATCCTAACATGATCATTTGAAGATTTTATTCACACTTGTGGGACAATGGTAAGTAGATTATAATCTTAGGGCCTTTAAAGTTGAAAATAATTGTGGAGTGCTATTGTAAATAATGTGGAAGGATTAGGAGCAGACCGCCAAGTTATTATATGTAGACTTGTTGGTTTAGAACTGAATGACAATGATGAAGTGGTAATTAAAAACAGTAGATTACATTGACTATTAGAAACTAATCTTGCCAAAAAGGCAAAGTATAAAACTGTTCTAAGTGAAATGATAGCCCAGGGAACCCATTAAGAAAGTTCTAAGTTTTCATGTGTTTAAAATTAGACTCAGCTAAATATCTTATTTACAGTAACCTCCTGTTTAATATGTCTATATAAGAAACATTAAGGGGGGAACAAATTATGGTCCATCTCAGTATTCACTTTTCTCAGATTCACGGGACAAGCATGTACATCAAACCAGAAAAAAAAAAGTGGCAGCAAAAGCCTTCATGAAATTTTCTTTGTACTTCAGGTCTGTTTGTAACCTTTACTCTTGAGACACAAAATAGGGAATTTTTATCTTGGGATATATTGATTGGTGGGAGAGCTTGCTACTTGATTTTGCTCACTAATGTTAAGATTTGTTTCCATTTGGTTGTTAAGTGTTAGGCAAGAGTGAGGTCAGCCCTCTGCTACTTTGTGAGATAATATTGAATGTGACGTTTCCTGTGACTCATATTCTTAATGTATAGTTTATCAACCAAATTTTCTTTTTAGAAAATACTTTGACAGCTCTCTTTAGTTTAATGTTCAACTCCAGTCCAAAGAACAACTTTTGATTACAGAATAGCTAAAGAAAAAAGGAAACTGACTTGTTTTTCTTTACAGTGTTTTTTGTTAATGATTGTAATGTCTATTCTTACTCATCTTTTGGGAAAACATTCTGAATAACACTTGTCACTTAGCATCAACCTCACCAGAAAATAAAATAAGGTGTAGGAAAGTGAGTAGAGATTAAAAAAAATGTTAAACCTCTTCAAAAAGACACTTGGAGAACTCTAAATTATGTTAACTTACCAAATTTGGGGAATCATTTAAACACCTGGCCTATTAAACATATTGTCAGAACTGTTAAATTGCTAAAATATCAATTTTAATTCTGCACCCCTTTTTTTGGATGTTAAGAAGCCCTTCTAAGCCTAATTTCACTATTAATGTCCATCTGCACGTGGAAAACCAAAAATCAAGAACAGTTTTCCAAATTTTTAGGTGGTTCTGCTTTTCAGTTACTAGGTGAATTCATATATGAGAGACTTTACAATCACATTTGAATATTTAGCAGATATTTATTGCGACCTACAATATATGAGGGATTTTGTAACACTCAATAGGAAAATAAAAGGCAGCCTGTTATTTGATCATTTATAACTGTGTTAGGAATATCGCTTAACTAATATCTTTGTAATCATGAATTTAGTCTGTTAAATTTTGAGAATTAGATTTTATAAAAAAAAAACCATTCTTAGCAAGTATTAGTTTGCTATGTATAATTCTATTAACACAGATAGGTAGAGAAATCTTTTGTAGCTTTGCTACAGTCTCAGTTCCATGAGCCTCAAATTAATTTTGTTTTCTCTTTCTTTAAAAATGAAGACTAGATATCCAATAGAAAGGGCCTTTGAAATGTGCTTCAGTCTTACCAGCTAGTTGTGGAGGCAAGAATATGCTATTAGCTGCACACTTAATTGCCCATGTTTACACTGTTCTTATAGAAAGCTTTGTTTATCTGATTCTTTAGACAGGATACCAAATTTAATATTTCCACAGATGGCACTAGTGAATTAGATGTTTATTGATTGAACTTTGGGTGGAAACTGGCTGCATTCCTCATGCCTGTGGTTTGTGTGTTACTGCCTTTCAGTCTTTACCCTGAACCTTATAACTCATAAAGATTAACTCAAACATTTTCTCAAGGAAAACCTTTGGAGTCTCTTGTTTGAATTTCAACTCAATACTTACCTAACCTTGCTGCTTTAAAATAACAGGTATCTGTACCTATAATCACCTCCCCATCCCACTTTTTATTACATGAGTCTATTTAAATTAGATTCAGAGGCATTTTTCAATTCAAATGTTAATTACTATGTTACAGGGTGTTAGGTCCTGGAGATACAAAGAAAATTATTATGAATTCTTCCAATCCTTACCATGTTATTTGGAAAAGGGGAAAAAATTGTAATATTCTTGTCCTGTTTGATAACATTTATTCAATTGTACTTTAATTTGAGTTCTTCACTGCTAGAAATAATTTGTTCTACCATCATTTAGTGTCATTCATTTGACATAACAACTGGTTCCAACATGAGTTTCTTCTGAAGTACTATGGCAGACTTTTGACATTAATTGAAGTGAACATTTCTATCTGGATTGTTGTACTCTACTCTCTTGTTAAATGATATTTTTGGATTCTAACATCCTTATATTAAGTTTGCCAGAAACACTGGGGAAGTCAATTGTATCCTGGTCTTTTTGTGAGCTCCCTTTTTCTCAGGAACCTCACCTCTTCCAAAAGCTCTTAGAGCTTCCAGATCCTCTGAGGACATGACTTTGATGCGAGCTGACAGTTGATGAGCCTCCTTGCATCAAACATTGGCTTTGAACTGAACAAGAAAAAGAAAGCCCATGTAGAACCTCTGCCCAGTGATTGAAACTAACTTTTGTCTCAGTGGTGGCCTCAGAGAACTGGTCTTTGCAACTTTTTATCTTTTACTCTTAAAATTAACTGAGCTTATGTAATGTCTGCTTGGTTTTAGGTTGACCTTACTTTTCAAGAAAAGGAGAAATATATGAATATGTCTCGCTGGTTCTCTCACATTCAGCATTACCCAGGCATCAGACAAAATCTGTCTAGTGTTGTTTTTATCAAGAACAGACTTTATACTAATACTCATTAGAAGACCATCAAGATTTCCATGCCATACGGAAGAGAAATTGAAATTTGTTTAAAGGAAATGGAATTCTGGACCTTGTAATGAACTTAGATTATCCAGTCCTTTGCAGGCTAGAAGAACTTTTGATAATGTGTCAAAGTATGTCTAAATGTTTAATTTGTTCTTTAGAATTTACATTGCAACTTTTTATGTAAAAATGCAACTGTAGTTTTTTAAAATTTGAATCAAAATTGAGTTCTAAATTGCCTTGTTTTGAATGTGAAATTTATTTTTATGAAGTTGAAATCAGTGGCTCAATCTTAAGGAAAAAAAACTACAGCACTTTTAGTATTTGCTCCTGTTTAGCTATTTATTGACCTCTCTACCATATTTAAAATTTCATTTTTTTATCCATGAATGTTTACAGTAGTTTGTTTACTATAAAACTTTAATAAATTGTGCCAAGGATACTGAAAGGGAAGAGAGATTTATTTGTTTGCAGATATTTATGTGATCTAGTAAATTTAGTTGAAAAAAAGTCTTTTTTCTTTCTTTTCTGCAGTCAGTATTCATTGGGGTGAAATTAAGAGCTGAATTGCCCTTAGGGGAAGTGGAGTGATATATATTCTCTTTAGCCAGTGGATTTTTTGGGTTTTTTGTGTGTTCAGTAAAATGCAGTGAGTAAAGAGAGAAGGATAATACCAAGGGGTTCCTCAATGACTTAAGACATAATGAAGACTGAATTTTCTAAACCAAGTCACATCACTCAAGAGTATGTTTCTTAAGTTGGCATAACAGGAATAAAGAAGGAGGTCATCAATTATATATCTTTGAACCCATATTAAAAGAAAGTCTCCCTTTCAAAGTAGTGGCATTTGGATTCTCATTATTCAGTGTTACTTAATGTTTTGACTACTATTACAATAGTATGAGACATATTCAAGAGATATCATGATAGAATTCTTAATGATCCCTTAATTGTATTGCTTCATAACTCAGAATGGGGATCCTTAATTTTTTCTCTTATAGACCCCCTTAGTAGTCGGATGAAGGATGTCAATTCCTTTGCAGAATATTTGAAGGAAATAATAGATTTAATTTAAACATTAGTCAAAATAAAGATGTAGCTTTTTCCCTGTCCAACTTTACCACCCCTTGTAGTGCCAATGCAATATTTACAGCACTGTAAATATTCCTGCATGGTACTCGATCACAAACTATAGCAGACTCTCCATATAAAAGACAGAAGCAAAACATTTATTCAGACAGCAGAAAATCAAATACCAAAACCAGTAAGCCAATTCCATCATAGTAACAAAGAAGTTAATAAGCAATAACAACACAGAGAGCCTTTAGCCTTCCCATAAACCAATATAAGATCAACATCTACTCACAAACCTAACTCCTTGCTTAAGTATCCTGCCTCTCCCACCAAGTCTCTTGGCTCTGACTCCAAACTTCCTGTGGGCTCTGTCCCACCACAGGCTCCATGTGACTATATTCGGCCTATTGGGGGGCAGTGTTTACTTTCAGAGCAGGGAAGGTCTTCAAATGCCCATTACCATTACACCCCCCTTCCCCAAATCAATCCTCTAATCTCTTGAGGTCCATGCACCCTGAGTTAAGAACCCCCTAATCTGGAACATGTTAAATTTTTTTAAATGACATTTAAACCAGTAACTGAAGTCATGTTATATAATGGTAACAACAGATATTGGTGCCCAGTCTTCACCCATAATTTCTTACCCATTTGTGAGATAAAAAGGAACTCCTTTCCTAAACAACTTCTGTCCCCCACACTCACTTTTTCACTATCTTCCAACCATCTGTACCCCAAATTGAGGAAGTGATGTTTTTAACTTGGTAGTAAAATCTCTCCTACCACTCATAAGGTTACAACCAGCTAAGTTTAATTATTTCATCTATTCCCAAATTGAAATGCATTTTCCCTAGAAACATTGTTATAAATTATGTTTAGATTCTCTGCTGCTCTTAGTAGGATGTATATTTAGGCTTCCTTATAAATTGGCTATCCTTGGCACTTGATTTGTTCATTTCACTTAAGCAATTTTTCTTGGTTTTATCCACTCCTTTCTTTAATGCCACCATCTAGGTAAAGACCCTTATTACCCCAACCTGAGCAACATCTCCTAACTGGTCTCCCCACCAGATTCTCTCTCCTCTCCAATTTAACTTTCAACCTGATTCCCAGTCCTGACACATGTTGTCTACCGAAAAACATGTTTTAAGACCCATCTCTAATACTTGCTTCCATGAAGTCTACTCCGATTCTCCTCAGCAGTCAGAAATTCTTTAGACTCCCCATATCACTTAGTATTTCTCTTCTCTGGCATAGAGTTATACAAATAAAGATGTCATATCTCCCTCCACTTTCCCTCTATTTTCACAAGTTGTGAGCTTCATAAGGACAAGAGACCATGTTTTAATTTTTTTATCTCCATCTATAACAATGACACACCTGGGGCAGCTAGGTGGCAGTGAGTAAGAGCACCGGCCTAGGAGTTGGGATGACCCGAGATCGAATTCAGCCTCAGAAAATGAGCACCCACACATAAATAATGACTAGCCGTGTAACCTTGAGCAAGTTACTTAACCCCAATTGCTTATAAAAAAAACAATGACACACCTTCAGTAACACATTCTAGTAATCCTTGTCATGGTTCCTAAACTTTATACTTTAAACTACACACACACATACAATTTTTGTAAAGTAACACTGAGGAGTATAATTTTACTTTCAAAATTTTGTAACTTTGAAATAAATACCTAATTTCATTTTATCATGGAGTTATAATACCATGCTTTGTATTCAGTGGGACTTTAATAAATTAAACAGATTAAAATATGCTTGTGGGTTTGTGTTACCCAACCATCATATAACATTTCTTTGGGGAATAGTGCTTCTAATTTTGAAACAGACGACTCCCTGTATAGATTTTCAAAGGTGTGGGGTACCAACAATGTAATACTGCCTAGAATTAAATCTAAAATGATTTAGAAGGGACTTCACTGTCCTACAGTTCATCCTTGTCATCTATTATATGAGTGCCAGTAAAGTTATAGATGACCCAGCTTCTACTAGCCCTGATAAAAAGTTTGATTTTAGATAAAGCAGACATGCCTTTTACTAAATAAAACTGCATGCATAAAAAACATGAGCTGCATTCTCAGAAAGTTGAGTCATTACTACATGGAATCATAATGACCTGTTGATATTTTCTTGTTTAATGAAAAGGATGAATGACCTATAGAATCCTTGATTTAATGAACAAGATGAAACCTGTTAACGCTCCCATTATTTTCTTATACTTTCAGACTTTAAGAAATTCTACCCCCTATTTTTCCCTTTAATTTCCAACCCTGATCCCATTACACTAGAATGAGGTGTTTATTGACTGCTGTCAGATTTCATTCTTTGTCCAGTGTTTTCCATGTTTCAGACTATGTGATCAAACTTGAAAATAACTACTTCTGAAGTTAACCAAGGCTAGACGTTCTAAATCAAGAGTTAACCTGGGGTCCACAAATTTGTTTTTTTTTAATATTTTGATAATTATTTCAATATAAATGGTTTCTTTGGTAATCCTTTGTGTTTCATTTTATGAATTTTAGAACATTTTCTGAGAAGAGGTTCATTCACTTCACCAGATTGCCTACAGAGCTCATGACAACAAAAAAGGTTAAAAACTGCTCTAAAATCTAAGGCTTAATATTAACAGCTTCTGGCTAGAAAGCTGAAGAATGCCTGCTTTAGTTAAGTTTTAAAATATAATACATGAAAAAATAATACCTAATACATCTGACCTTTCCAAAAGGAAATTCTCAAAGCTGTTAAGATATTTTATTAGCTAAAAAATACCAAAAGGCATGAGGTGTTTATTATATCTCCCAGTTCATCACTACTACATTTTTCTAATGTAAGTCAAGTTAACCTCATTTGATTTTAACTTAGATCTTGGCACTGGTTTAGTGCTTATGCCCACTTATCAGTTATTGATATGAAAATGAATAAAGTTCATATGGAAAATACTCAATAATAATTTCCATGAAATCTAGCAAAATAAAAGCAATATATTTCAATGTATCTATGCCTAGCTGTATTCAACAGTAGTCAACAAATATTAGATGCCTAGTATGTACAGAACATTATGCCAGGTTAGGCAAATTAGCTAAAACTATTCTCTTCATGGAGTTTATAACCTAGTGAAGAAAATATATACAACTCTAAAACAAAATGGTGACAAGTACAAAGTATTATGTGAGGTCTAATTAAGGGAAAACTTTTATATTATAGGCTGTCAGGTGGAGTAGGATGTGATCAGGGGAGTTACATAAAGAAGGTGGTATTTGAGTTGGTCTTTTAAATGATAGGTAGATTTTCAACAGGTGGAGAGCAAACCATCATTGAATTAATAGTTAGAAGGATATTTAATTCAACTCCCTTACTTTATAGATCAGCAAAAGCCCAGAGGCAGAAAATGCTTGTAGCACACATATAGGGGACCCTGAGTAGTCCAGTTCGATTTGGTGAGTAACATGAGAAATAAGGCCAGAAAGGTAAGAAGTCACTAGTTTGTGGGACTTTGAATGCCACGCTTAGATGTTGAAACTTTTTTGCATAATGCAGAGCCATTAGGAGGCATCAAGAATTGAAGTTATAGAAACAGATCTATGCTTAAGGAAGATTAACCTTGTTCTTTAAAAAAAAAAAAAAAGAATTCTTACTGATTTCTTTTGTTTTTACACCACCTTCATTTCCCAATGTACTCTGCTCTCTTACCCAGAGAGTCAACAAAGGGGGAAGGACAGTGGTACAAAGTAGTACAAGGTATACAAGTGGCTCAAGGACAGATTATAAAGGGTTTTAAATGTCAAAAAGAGGATTTTGTTTTTAATCCTGAAAGTGATAGGGAGCCACAGGAGTTTATTGAGTAAGGGAGGGGAGAGTGATATGACCACACTTCAGGAATACTACTTTGGCAACTTTGTGAAAAGGTAGACTGAAGTGGGGAAAAAACAACCAACAGGCTAATGCAATAGTCTAAGCATAGGTGAAAAGAGCTACTTTAGGGTGGTGGCAGTTTCAGAGGAGAGAAAGGGGTATATTTGAGAGATGATATAATGCTAAAATTGATAGGACTTGGCAACATTGGATATGGCAGGTTGGTAGTGAAAGAAGTCGACTGGCATCTAGGTTTTGAGAACTGGTTGACTGGCAAGATGGTAGTATTGTTACCTTAGCAGTAATAAGGAGGTTAGGAAGAGGAGAAAGTCTAGGGGGAAAGATAATTCTGTTTTGGACATGTTGAGTTTAAGATGTCTACTGGACATACAGTTCAAAATAACTGAACTGGCAGTGAGCAGAAAGGTTTATTTAGTAGAGTTGAAAATCATCAGAATAGGAATAATCCATGGGAGCTGATGAAACTACTAACTGAAATTGTATAGAGAGAGAAGAGAAAAGGGTCTAGGACAGTCTTGAAAGATCCCCACAGTTAGCAGGCGGGACTTGGATAAAGATCCAACAAAGGAGAGGTTAAGTATCGAGGAGAACCAGGAGAAAATCATGTCACAGAGGAGAGTATCAAAGAAAAGAAAGTGATTGATAATGTCAAAGGCAGCAGAGTCAGAGATGATAAGGATTGAGAAAAAGGAGCTCCTGTTCCCCAGGAGCTCTGATCCCTGTTCTCCAGAGGCAAAATGAATGGTCTCTCTGAGAAGCAAGTCCCTGTAGATTAAACCTATTATAAGGTCCCCATGTCCCTTTATAGAATATTACTCTTCCCTATGGTAGTGTTCATCAGTCATACCCCTCCCCACTACTGAAACAAGATTTTCCCTGTGCTTTCTCCCTGTTTCAATCCCTCTCTTTGCCTGAGTTTGACTGAGGCAGTGTCCATTCCATGATTAAGGTTTAATAAAATGGGGCAAAGAATGGCCTTAAAAAGTAATAATAATAAATCTGGGAGTGGAAGACCCTGAGGGTTGCTGGCCAAAACCAAAGCCAACCAGGGCCCACAGTGACCAAGTAGGGCTTGGTCTGGGACCAGAGTGATTTGAAATTAAGGCTGGTCTTTAAGAGAAAAAAACAAAACAACCTCTGAAGCTAACTAACATTTATGTTGTGTGTTAAGGTTTATACATGTTACATCAATTGATAACCAAGGGTTCAGTGAAGAAAGGCCCAAAATAAACTTTATTGATATCTTTTGTTTTTTACATCACCAAAATTTCTCCCTAGTATTTTTTCTCTAAGCTATCCAACATAATAAATAATATTTTTATGGAAAAAAGATCACATCAGTAAAGCTAATTGATACATTGAAAAAGTCTGAAATTTAGCAGCACTCAAGGCTCTTTAACCTCAGCAAGCGAGTGGAACAGTCTCGTTTCTCTTCTTTGGAACCATGCTTGGATTTTTGCAATTTTGTAACTTTTGATTAATAAAAATTCAACTAATTTAATTAATTTTATATTTTTAAATAATTTCCCTCTTCTCGGCCCTTTCCCAAAAGAGAAAGAAGCAAAACTCCTGTACAAAACATATATAGTAAAGTAAAACAAATTCCATAATCAGTAACGTCCAAAAGAAAAAAAAATGCTTCAATTTGTATTCTGAGTTCATTACTTCTCTGTCAGAAAGTGGGTGGCATGTTTTATTTTAAATCCTCTGGAATCACAATTGGTCATTAGGTTGATCAGAATTCCCAAACCTTTTAAATTTGTCTTTACAGTATTGTTGTTATTACAAAAATTATTCTGGTCCTACCCATTCATTCTGTATTAGTTCATATAAGTCTTCTAATAATTCTCTGAAACTGTTCCCCCTTCATCATTTCTTGCAGCACAATAGTATTCCATTATATTCACACATCATAAATTATTCATCCATTCCCCAATTAATGGCACTCCGTTAGTTTCCAACTCTTTGCCACTGTAAAATTATCTGCCATAAATAGATCTCTATATAGGTCATCTTCTTCATTCTTAGATTTCTTTAAATTACAGACCTAGTTGAGGTGTTTCTGGGTCAAAAGATATGTATAATATAATGACTTTTTGGACACAGTTCCAAATTCCTATCCAGAATACCAATACCAATTGACAGTTCTACCAACAATGCATTAATTTGCCTCTTTTCCTGCAGCACTGCCCCTCCCACAAGCTTTGTTGTTTTCTGCTTTTGTCATCTTTGCCAATGTGATAGCTGTAAGGTAGGAACCTCAGAGTTGTTTTAATTTGAATTTCTCTAATTAATAATGATTTTGAACATTTTTACATATGACTCTTGATGGCTTGGATTTTTCTTTTGAAAACTACTTGTTCATATCCTTTATCATTAGGAAATGGCTTCTATTCTTATAAATTTGAATTAGTGCTCTCTATATCTTAGAAGTGGGACCTTTCTTGGAGGGGTAGTATAGGGTTCCAACCCTATTCCTTTCAAAGCACTTTGAACAGAGGAACATTTCTGACTGTAAGCTAATTTCTGTGAGTCAATATCAGCTTCTGGAAAATATTGAGGGTGGAATGATAACAACAATGAATTCTATAACCATAACTAGCAATTTTGGCACCTGGGAAAAGCTCTAGAAACTGGGTTCAGGGCACACCTGTACAGAATAATGCTAGGTGAATTAAAGAATACCTGAATTAATTGAAGAAAATAAGACAAGGGTGGGGGGGCGGAGTGTAGCAGCAATCACCCCAACATCCTCAGGGTGGCTGGCAACACAGGTTCTTAGATCTGCTTTTCTAAAGGAAAGCAACTCAAAATAGGTTAACAAGCTTACTTTAATCAATGAAACATAGATCTTTTACCTAGTTCAGGGGGAAAAGGTCAGCAGACCTTTTTCAGACAGAACTTACAAGACAGAAACAAACAGATCAAGCAGAAAGGCTTCCAAACTGTCCAACCTTTACATCAATACCAAATCAGTTACCAGAGAGGGAAGCATCAACATCTGGGTTTTCAAAGCTGGGGGGCTCTCAACAGCTGCCCAGAATCTTATCTGGTCAAATCACAACACTTCTCAAAGTGAGCCCCCAAAGCAAAGCCTCACATCAAGGATTATATAGCCTTATCCCAGGTCAGAGAATGTAACCACCCTCTTGACCCACTGCCCAATCACACAGCATCAAGGTGTAAGCATCCCTGAAAACCAAGCCTCCTGCCACAGGTTCCATGTGACCACATTCAGCCTATTAGGAGGTAGAGTATATTTTCAAATCAAGGAAGGTTCTCAGAATCTCTTAAGCCCATCAAAGGGCCTAGGGGTAGGGAAGACCTTTAAATTTGCATTTCCATTACATGGAGTCAAGATGGCAGAGTAGAAACAGGACTTCCGAGGGACTCTGGCTTCCACCTTCCCCGATTCATAAAAAATGGGACTCTGAACAAACTTTGGAGGTACAGAACCCACAAAATGACACAGAGAAGCTAACCTCCCACTGAGGACAGCCAGGCAGGCCAGCAGGGATTGGCCACCACAGCACTCTGAGAGCCCAGCCCAGGCCCCTGAGAGCTGGAGGTTTTAGCCCCAGGGTGTGCCTGACCAGTAGCCAGCTGGAGGGACTCCAGAACACCAGCAGCTGTGGCCATTTCCAGAATTATCAACACATAGATGCTAAGGACAAAGTGAGAGGTCAGTACAGTGTGAACTTTGGGATCCAGTAGTTGGGAGTGTGTCGGCTTTTGCCCCCCGGGGTGAGAAGCCACTGAGGGCTGTAGCAACTACATGGCAGCTTCAGCTCCTGGACTGCAGACTGTAGGGAGACCAGTCGACCAGTCTGAGGGGTAATCACTCTTGCTTTAACCTTCTTAGATCTGGATTGTGGTCTAGGGTGGAGGTCCTGGGGTGTGTGACCAGTTTGCCAGGAGTGTGGGGAGGCTTCAGAGAAGGCACCCAACTAATACCTCTGGCAGCTGAGAAAACCCCAGTGTTTGGGATGTAAGCTCCCCTGGCTGGTGGCAGAGTCCTACTGTGTCAACAAGCCCAAAAGTCAAGTAATTGAGTGGCAACATGACCAAGCAAAGGAAGCAAAATAAAGAATATAATAATAATAAAAATAATAAAAAATAAAGAAGAATCCAATATTAGACTTCTTTTGGGGACAAAAAGGATCGAAGCATGGAACAGGAGAAAGACAGTGAAGTCAGAACTCCTGCACCAAAAGCTTAAAAGGAAAATACGAACTGGTTACAAGCCATAGAGGACCCTAAGAAGCAGATAAGAGAAGTGGAGGAATAATTGGGAAGAGAAATGAGAATGATGCAAGAAAATTATGAAATGAGATTCAACAGCCTGAGTGAAGAAAATGACACCTTAAAAAATAGACTAACTCAAATGGTAAAAGAGTCTCAAAAAGGCAATGAGGAGAAGAATTCCTTAAAAAGCCAAATTTGCCAGATGGAAAAAGAATCTCAAAAGCTCACTGAGCAGAATCATTCCTTTAGAATTAGATTGGAGCAAATGAAAGCTAGTGACTTTATAAGAAATCAAGATGCTGTTAAACAGACCCAAACAAATGAAAGAATAGAAGGCAATGTGAAATATCTCATGGGAAAAACCACTGACCTGGAAAATAAATCCAGGAGAGCTAATTTAAAAATTATTAGACTACCTGAAAGCCATGATCAAAGAAAGAACCTAGAAATCATCCTCCAAGAAATTCTCAAGGAAAACTGCCCTGATGTTTTAGAACCAGAGGGCAAAATAGAGGTTGAAAGAATCCACCAATCACCTCCTGAAAAAGATCCCAAAAAGAAAACTCATAGGAATATCATAGCCAGGTTCCAGAATTCCCAGATCAGGGAGAGAATATTACAAGCAGCCAGGAAGAAACAATTTGAATATTGTGGAAACACAATCAGAATAACACAGCATCTGGGAGCTTCTACACTGAGGGATTAAAGGGCCTGGAATATGATATTCTGCAGGTCAAAGGACCTAGAATTAAAACCAAGAATCACCTACCCAGCAAAACTGAGTATCATATTTCAGGGGGAAATATGGTCATTCAGTGGAACAGAGAACTTTCAAGTATTCTTGATGAAAAAACCAGAGTTGAATAGAAAAGATACAAGAAGCAAGAGAAGCATGAGAAGGTAAACAGGGAAAAGAAATCATAAGGAATTTATCAAAGTCGAACTATTTACATCCCTACATGGAAAAACGATAATTATAACTAATGAAACTTTTCTCAGTATGAAAATAGTTGAAGGGAATATATATATGTGTGTGTGTGTGTGTGTGTGTGTGTGTGTGTGTGTGTGTGTGTGTGCATAGACATATAGTCTATATCAGAGGGTTTATGGGCATATTAATACATATATGAATGTATATATATATATGTATGTATGTTTACAGGTATACATAGATAGAGGGCATAGGACTAATCTAATAGGAAGGGATGATATTTAAAAGGTGAAATTAAGAGGTGAGAGAAGTCTATAATGAGAGGAGATGGGGAGAGACAGAATGGGGTAAACTATCTCATGTAGACAAGGCAAGGGTTACAAGGAAGGGGAAGAACAGGACAGCAAAAGGGAATGGGTCAACCTTATTCTCACTGAATTTGGCTTATGGAAGGAATGACATACACACTAAATAGGGTATCTCACCCTACAGGAGAGTAGGGGGGAAGGGGATGAGAGGGGCGATGATGGAAGGGAGGGCAGGCTGGGGGGAGGGAAGTTGGAAGCACTCACTTTTGAAAAGGGACAGGATCAAAGTAGAGAATAGAACAAGTGGGAGGTGGGATAGGAGGAAGGGAAATATCAGTCTTTTCCAATGTATCTGCTATGGTAATGTTTTGCATTAGCTACACATGTACAACCTATTTTGAATTGCTTATCTTCCCAGTAAGGGTGGGTGACAAGGGAGGAAGGGAATGAATCTGGAATTCAAAGTTTTAAAACCAAATGTTTAATATATATATATATATATATATATATATATATATATATATATATGCTGTTACTAATACTATTTTAAATGTAATTGGGAAATAAGATATACAGGCACTGGGGCAGAGATCCACCATGCCCTATTGGAAAAGTCAAAGGGGGTATGGGAAATGAGAGAGCAGATTGGAGGAGAGGATATCCTGTGGGACTGCTATTTTGGGGTGGTGGGTAGGGAAAACAGGAAGAAAATTTGTAACTCAAAATCTGGTGGAAATGAATGGTGTAAACCAGAAGTTAATAAAGCATTTGGAAAAAAAAAAAGAAAGAAAGAAAAGAAAAGAAAAGAAGACAAGCAGCACATGCCCTCAAATAAACTTTTTAAGATATATTTTAGGAGGTGGAAAGGGTTAAATATGCCAGAATAATATTGCACAAACCAAAAGATCAGAGCTCAAGGCCTGGAAAGGACCTCCTCAGAAGTCTTTTTTTTTTTTTTTTTTTTGCTTTTTGGAGGGCAATTGGGGTTAAGTAACTTGCCCGAGGTCACACAGCTAGGTTTTTTATTTGTGTGTGCATTAAGTGTCTATGGTCGAATCCGAACTCAGGTCCTTCTGACTCCAGGGCAGACACTCTACTCACTACGCCACCTAGCTGCCCCCCTCAGAAGTCTTTTAATCCAATTTCCCTCATTTTTACATATGAGGGAATTGAAACCCAAAGACATGATGTGACTTGCCCAAGGTCACATGGGTAGTGTCAGAAGTAGAATTTGAATTGAGATTCTCTGAATCAAAAACTCATTATACTGTGCTAGGGAAACAGAGACTCAGTGACTGAAGAATGGTTGAAAAAATTACAGTATATAAATGTAATAAAGCACTAATGTGCAATAATAAATGTAGTAAGAGAATTTTAATATTTTCACAGTTTTTTGAGACAGTTATATCACAAGCTAGAGCTTGTAGAACTTATCTGAGACATCAAACTTTAGCTTAGGTAATTAAGAGGTTAGTGAAAAAATTTGGGGCTCAGCTTTATTACCCCCATTTACTTAATCTGAGACACTAACTCTAGTTCTGGTGTTATATGGTTTGTTCCTGCTCTGTCCACAAATTCCAGTTAAATCCAGTATTTGCTGATCAGTTTATTATTTTAGCTTATGTAGATCTTCCCTTTCTGTTACTGGTTTTTTGATGTATAAATCTTTACCTTCTCCTTAGCCTTCTATAGAAATTCCAATTATATACATTCTTCTTTGTCCTATATAAGACTTTTTGAAACTGCTACTCATGGCCTATCATTTTTTGGTTTTTTGTTTTTTACCATGGAACTGTGCTCCAAGTATAGAATAAACTGATTACTAAAATATCTCTTGTGTTGACCTAGAAGTGGTATTACTGGAGCAAAGGATATACATAGTTATATAGCCTTTTTAGCATAGTTCCAAATTGTTGTACAGAATGAAATCAGTTCACAATTCCACCAATAGGGCATTATTGCCCCAATTTTCCCACATCCTCTCCAATATTTTTCATTTTCCTTTTTTGTCATATTAGTCAATCTAATAGATGTGAGGTGGTACCTCAGAGTTTTTTTTTAATAATTTATTTTTTAATTTATTCATTTCATTATTTTTCATTTTCAACATTCATTTCCACAAGATTTTGAGTTACAATTTTTTCTCCCTGTCTTTCCCCCACCCCAAACTAGCAAGCCTATTGAATACCCCTCCCCCATTCTGTTCTCTCTTATATCCTCTCCCATTACCCCGCTAACTTCTAGTAGGGCAAGATGGATTTCTATATGCCAGTATCTATATACCTTATTTCCCAGTTGCATGTAAAAAACAATTTTTTTTAAACATTTGTTTTTAAAACTTTGAGTTCCAGATTTTTTCCCCTTCTTCCCTCCTCATCCACCCCCAGTGGGAAGATAAGCAATTCAATATAGGTTGTACATATGTAGTTACCCAAATCATTTCCATGGTAGTTATATTGTGAAAGACTAACTATATTTCCCTCCATCCTATACCACCCCCCACTTATTCTATTTTCTCCTTTGACCCTATTGCTTTTCAAAAATGTTTGCTTCTAACTACCCTCTCCCCAAATCTGCCCTCCCTTCTATCATCCCCCCTCTTATCTGTCAGAGTTGTTTTAATTTGCATTTCTCTAATCAAAAATGATATAGAGCACTTCTTTATATGATTATAGATAGCTTTGATTTCATCTGAAAATTGCCTGTTCATATTTTTTGACCATTTATCAACTGGGAAATCCTTAAGAGATTTAAATACTACAGAATTAGAATCAGATTGAAAATAAACAAAATCATATCCTTCCAGGTTTCCAGCTTTTCTAGAGCAAAAGGGCTAGAAACCGGGGAGTACTGGGCATCTCTAAATTGGGCTAAGTGGAGTAGAATTACTATTGAGTCTGAATGGTGTACAGACACGGAAAACTTCCAATTTTGCTAATATTATAATTTAGTTGAGGCAGAGAGATTATGTATTCAAGGTACAGAATGAGACAGATTTGTGGACTTGGCTAATGTGGAAATTTGTTTTGCTTGAAAATGCATATTTGTTATAAGTTTTTGTTTTGTTTTTGTTACAAGGGTTTTTTTTTTCTTCTTTTTATTTGTGTTTTAATTTAGAAGTGAGCTGGAAGGAGGGATAATAAGAAAGCAGCTTAAAAGAAAAAGAAACAAAAGAAGGTCTTTAAAGTGTTTTGTCTTGCATTTTGTTTTGTTTTAATGCACAAAAGAGAACAGATGGAAGGCCAGAAGGAAATACTGACAAGCAGCATTACTTTGAAAATTCCATATTGAGAATTTATATACATTAAAAAGGAAAAGCACATTTTACATAATGGAGACTTGCAGTTTCATGTACAATCCTTTTTCTGTTCTACTTTGTATACATGCCTATTTGATTTGGTTTTGTTTAAGTTCTGAATTTAAAAAAAAATTTATTTTGATTGATTGCAGATCTGTTATTTTAAAACTGAATAGACAAATCTCAATTGTGCAGAGATGTTTTTGTCCTTTGCAGCTGTACCTGTTTGAAAACACTGATGCATAACATATGAATATTGCTTTTCAGGATTTGTGAAGTTTGATGCTGAGAAGATTCATGCCTTTGTGATTAAAGATAAACATTTTATTGTAGATAGAACTATTAACACACAAGCTGTATCCACATACACACACACACACACACACACACAGCCACACACACACACACATGATTAAAGATGTCTATATCAAATTTGCTATCCAAATTCAAAAGCTCAAAACTGCCAGCACTTATGTAGGGTACAAAACAATACCTTCATATCATGAGGCAGTGAATAAATATGAAATTCTTTTACAAAGAATGATTCTATATAGCAAAGCTATTTCTACATACTAGCAGATGGCAAGAGTAACAGTATTATGTTGATCTGATTACAGTTCATTTGGTGTGTCAAATCCATTTAATAAATGTTTTCACTGTTCTTGCCCAGATAGCAATAAAACTGTAACAATAGTACTTGATTGTGTGCTTTTTGTGTTTTAAGCAGGGAGAAGAAAAGGAAAAAATGGAGGAGCTCCATGTAAATTTAATTTTTTTTGTTTTGATCTCAAAGAGAACCTTTGAACTTTGTTCCTTTTTACCCCAAACATAACCAAAAACTAGCAATGGGACACAAAACAACTAAAAACATAGGAGAAGGGGGCGGCTAGGTGGCGCAGTGAATAGAGCGCCAGCCCTGGAGTCAGAAGGACCTGAGTTCGGAGCCGGCCTCAGACACTTAACCCACACAAACAAAAACCTAGCCGTGTGACCTTGGGCAAGTTACTTAACCCCAATTGCCCTAAAGGGGTGGCTAGGTGGCACAGTGAGTAAGATCGCCGGCCTCGGAGTTGGGATGACCCGAGATCAAATCCGGCCTCAGAAAATGAGCACCCACACACAAATAATGACTAGCCGTGTAACCTTGAGCAAGTTACTTAACCCCAATTGCTTTAAAAAAAAAAAAAAACATAGGAGAAGGAAAGTTGTTCACAGTGGTGGGTACATGATACTCACCTCTCTTTTTTCTACTGGGTTCAAAGAACTTTTAACTTCCTAATTTATTATCAAATACTTAGCTGTACTCTTTGTTCTAGATACAATTTCTGTAACCTGGCAATGGGCATTGTATTTATTATAATTAAAATTCTATTCTAATTAACAAAGCAGGGCCCTGGTTTTGCCACTTAACATCTATGCGACCTTAAGTCAATCACTATTCTTTTCTGAGTCTTTGACTAGAATCCAGATCTCTTGATTCCCAGGGGACAGTATTTCTTCCACCAATCACATTATTGCATCAAAGCAGTAAAGTAAAAACTTCCAAGTGATTTATAGGTAGGGGGCTTTTTACGTTCCCTCAGACTACCTCAGAGAGCAGTCTCTTTATTGTTCTTTGAACACACCACAACTTACCTTATACTCTTATCTGGAAACTCTCCTCCTGCCCCTACAATTCACCTTCTCAGTCTGTGCCATCCTCACTGCTCTTCCCCCTCCTAAACTCCTAAAAGTAACACAGTTGTTGGATTCAATGACTGAACCCAAACAACATTCCAATGAAGTTGGATTCCTCTCTCTCCTCAAATTTTCCTGGAGTACTTTATCAGGATCTCTCTTACCCCCTTTACACTCTCTCATATTTACATATTTGGGGGGCATGTTGTATCTCCCAACACCAAACAGAATGTAAGTTCCATGAAGGCAAGCATTGGTCATTTTTTGTCTTTCTATGCCCAGTACCTATCACAGTACTTTACACATAGATGGCACTTAATAGATCTACATAGCTGTTATTATGTTTATTATTTCTACTTCTATATTTGCCAGGCTTCAAAAGCATATTGAAAAGGGTGGTGGTGTTTAAAATTAGAGGTTGAGTATGGAAAAGTCCTTTAACCATGTATATTTATAACAAGATGCTTAAAAGTCTTCAAGGATTGAGTGTCACAATTAGGACTACGCAGTAATCCCCTATCAGGTGAGAACATCTGGCAAATTTCATAAAGTATGTTTCAGGATACTTTTCTGTCATCAAAGTTAAGTGTGTGTTTCATTAAGTTAGGACCTTTGCTTTGATCAGAGTTGTTATTTCCTATAAGTATGCAGTAGCTGTCTCACTGGTATAAAATTCAAGATTCTGAAAAATTTTCTAAAACAAAAACAGCCACTTTCATTGATTTTAACTGAACCATAACATTTTACTTTAGCATCTTTCCATGGGAATAACAACATTCACAAAAACACAATTTTACTAACTTGTCAATTTTTTCCCTTTGGGCCTACCTTCTACTATCCATCTATTCAATTTTTATGTCTACTACACCTTACACACGTAACAGTTGGAGCATGTTTAGAATTGTTCCAATCTAATATGTAGATCTTTGAAAGCCTGTTTCCTCAGACTGATAGCCATTATCTATGCTATTAATTGTAACTAAGTACATAGTTAACAATAAACTGTCATAAGCTTTCCTCCTATACCCAAAAGTAAACAGGAATTGAATGAATGTTGATGACTTTCTACTCACTCTCCACTAACCCTCTCCAGTATGTACTCTAGACCTCCCTTCACTCTCTCAGCTGAGAACCTTGCCTTATATTTTATAGGAAAAAAACTGTGGCCATTCACCATGAGCTCCCTCTTTTCCCTCTCTTTCTCATCTTCTATCACTCAGATACCTTTTGCCACTATTTCTTCCTTCCCCCCTGTCTTAGATGATAAAGTAGCCTTACTTGTTACAAAAGGCTAACCCCTCTACTTGTTTAAGCAATCCCATTCCATTCTGTCTCCTCTAACAGACTGCCCCTTCTGTCATCTCCATTCTGTCACCTATTTTCAATCTCTCCTTTTCTACTGGTTCATTCTCTACTATCTACAAACATGTCTAAGTCTTCTTCATCCTGAAAAAACCCTCACTTGATCTTTCCATCCCCAATAACTATTTCACTATATCTTTTCTGCCCTTCGTGACTAAATGCCTTAAGGAGGCTGTCTACAATAGGTGCCTCTGCTTTCTCTCCCCTCATTCCCTTCTTAATCCCTTACACTATGGTTTCAGACTGTTCCATTCAAACTTTTCTCCAAAGTTACTTATTATGTAGTGGGGAGTGAAAGGTAAGAAGACTGGAAAGGTAGGAGGGGACTAGGTTATGAAGGGCTTTGATGGCCAGATAGGGCATTTTGTATTTGATCCTTGAAGCAATAGGAAGTCACTAGAGTGACGGGGAGGGAGGGGGACAAAGAAGGGATGGCATGATCAGACCTTCACTTAAGGAAAATCATTTTAGTGACTGCATGGAGAATGGTCTTCTCTCAATCCTCAATCTCCTTGACCTCTCTGCAGCCTCTGACACTGTTGGCCACTTTTCCCTCCTTAATACTCTCTTCCCTTAGGTTTTCAAGACCCCACTTTCTCCTAGTTCTCCTCCTATGCATCTAACGGCCCCTTATTTGTTTCTTATGCTGTATCCTCTTCCAGTTTATGCTTTCTGACCATGTGTATCTCTCAGGGTTTGGTTCAGAGCCTTTTTCTCTTCTCCCTCTAAAAATACTTTACTTGAAGATCTCATCAGCTCCCATGGTTTTAGTTAGCATCTCTATGCTGATTATTGGGCAATCTACCTAGCCTCCCCTAAACTCTCTGCTGACCTCCAATCTTGCATCTCTAACTGTCTTTCAGACATCTTAAACTGGATATCTAGTAGACATTTTAACTGCAGGATGGTCCAAACAGAACTCATTACCTTTCTGCTAAACCTTCCTCTTCCTCCTACTTTCCTTATTACTGTAGAGGGCATTTACTATCTTCCCAGTCCCTCAGGCTTGAAACCTAAGAGTCATCCTGGATTCTTTACTATTCCTCACCTGCCATATCCAATCTATTGCCAAGATCTGTCAATTTCACCTTTGCACTATCTCTCCAATAGGTCCCCCTTCTCTCCTCCAACACTGCCATTAGTGCTCATCATCACACTGGACTACTGCAAAAGCCTGCTGTGGGTCCTACTGCCTCAGGTCTCTCCTCATTCTAATCCATTTTCCATGCAGTCACTAAAATGATTTTCCTTAAGGTCTATCATGACACCCTCCTTTCCCTCCTCCCACCCCCCCCCAACTCAATTAACTCTAGTGACTTCCTATTGCCTTCAGGATCATATACAAAATGTTTTATTTGGCAATCAAAGCCTTTCATAACCTAGTCCCCTCCTACCTTTACAGTCTTCTTACCCTTTACTCCCCACCACATACTCTTTGATCCAGTGACACTGGCCTCTTGGCTACTCCACAAACCCAACACTCCTTCTCTTGACTTGGCTCTGGCTGCCCCCCTCTGCCTAAAACACTCCTTTCTCTGCTCTGCCTACTGATCTCTCTGACTTCCTTTAAATCCCACCTTCTACAGGAAGTCTTCCCAAACCCTTCTTAATTCCAGTGCCTTCCTTCTGCTATTTCCTATTTATCCTGTATATAGCTTGCTTTGTATACATTTGTTTGCATGTTATTTCCCCCATCAGATTGTATACTCTTTAAAGGCAGGGAATGTCTTTTGCTTCTTTTGTATCAGTAGCATTTAGCACAGTGCCTGGCACATAGGAGGCATTTAATAAATACCAATTGATTGCCATGACCCAGCTCTTTATCCTGAAACCTCACTCCAATCCTTAAATTCACACATTAGACATACCCTATACTCCAGCATCCTCTTTCTCTGATTGAATAACTTCTTTCAGAACCTCATTTAAAGAAAGCATCCAGACCAGCTATGTCTCTTTCCTCTTTGGCAGTCTGAACTTCTCTACCATCTCTCCTATCCACTCTACTCTTGTACCTTTTGTGTACCCCTCCCAGCTTCATAGCTTCTTTTTATATGTTGTCTCCCTCCATTAGAATGTAAGCTCTATGAAGACAGGAACTGTCTATTTTTACTTCCAGGTTTAGGCATTGTACTTGACACATAGTAAATACTTAATAAATGCTAGCTGACTTACAACAATGCATCTCACCCTGAGAACTTACCATCTGGTAATATGTGATTTGGCTAATGAGTAGTACTCCTAGCATGGAAATTTCTCCTAATTCAGATCATTGCCACCTATGTTTTAGTAAATAAGTCCTAAGGAACAATCAGAGACATATATAAACTGACTTGCCCAGAATCACATAGTCAATAAGTGTCAGAGGTCAGATATCAACCCAATCTTCTTTACTTCAATCTCAGTATTCTCCCCACCATTCCACACTGTCTCCAGATATAGTTTAAAATAAACAATATGGTTTAATAAGGATTAATAACCAATCTCTCACACTTCCTACCAGTGCATCATCTCCCTGGCCCCCAAGTTTTCTCATCTGTAAAATAAGGTAGCTGAACTAGACAATCTCTCAGGTGCCTTTTAACTCTAGATCTCTGATCTGAAACTACTGAAAAATCATCTTGAGTCCTTTCAAGATATGAGGAGAAAAATTAAAGAGCTGACATTAGAAGAGGGTGAAAAGATACAACTGCATTATCAGAGAGATTACCTCAACATCCAAAGATCAAACTTAAATTTCTTTACAAGTACAGTGTTAAGATTATCATTAACTGTAGCTTTTTCATTTATATTTTCTTTCTAGTGGTCTACTTCATTCTCTAAAAAAATACTCTAAGTATATTACATGGCCCTTACTTCATGCTAATATAGTAGTTGCAGAGGTATGGCAGTTTAATGGATTCAAGCATTTAACTTCTTACCCCCAGAAAGTAATATTTCTTCTTTGCTTCTATAATTAGATAATCTGCTCCCACCCATTACCAGAGCACTAAATTTCATATTCTCTATACACCTGAGCATACTGCTACCTATCTGGCCATTTTAATTTGAGTCTTGATTTATTGAAACTGCATTATACTCCTAGCACTTCTTGGAGCTCAGGGGGAATTTTATTGCAAAAGCAATGGGGAGAAAGTTGCCATCATATATCTCTCTTGGTGTGTCAAGCCCTTAGATACACACAGGTCTCCACAGCCTACTGTCCCATGTCTGGATTTATAATACTGTGTGCACCATCTCTGGGGTGACATATAGGTATATCAGAGATAGCAGAGAGAATTTGATTTTGCAATAATGATTACTTGTTGCTGGGGCTCATTCCTGCAGGCTTGCTGTTATTTCCCTTACTGATGGTGAGTAAAAATTATTCCAACTGCTATCTGGCCTGGCTAAACTCATCTTTCACTTGCTAGAGAGAGGCCAAAGGGGGGATGGGAAGAAAAGGAGGAGAAAATTGAGATACTGGTCATTTTTGTTCTCAAGGGTTTCTGCTCTTGATCACAATATTGTCATGGCCCCTTTAGTAAAACTCTAATATTCCCCTCCTCTGTTAGAAGAATGAAATTTTTTCATCCTTTCCACCCTGGTGGACTAATTTGACAGCTCATTGGTGATGTCTTTCCAACTTCAAAGAAGCAATTTCCCTAGGGCTAGCCAACTGTATTGTGGATACTGCAGACTTGACTTGCCATTCCTGCTGGCTGTCATCTGTCTTCTTAGTCTTGTAGTGGATAATTTTTGTCTTCCTTAGCATCATCTGCTTGAGCAGCCTATGCCTGGCAGGCCTGTCTGTACAGGTTGAACTCAAAATACAATAGCCATATAGTTAATTTGACAAGGCACATCTCTAGACAGTGAAGCCCCAGGCTGGCTTTGACCAAGATTAGCATCATGGTCCCCAAATATCTAACTGTCTTGATTTCAATCTCAAATGTCCTCCCTGTTGCAGCCCATGAACTATGTTACTCATGCATTGTAAGTTCCCATCTCTCCAGTCTTCTCACACACAGAGAAGCAGGACCTTCTTTTAAGGATTGTTCTAATTACTTTATTCTCAGGTGTGCCTCAACAAGTTTATGTTTCCTATGTTTTCCCCCCAACATTTCATATAATCTTTAGCACTTGGAAGGAATAGACCCTTTAGCGAATGATCATTGCAAGAAAAATAACAGTATTTCGCATACACACATATGTATGTGTGTGAAGTGAGGTATATGTGTGTATGCATATGTGTATATATATATATATATATATATATATATATATATATATATAATATGTGTGTGTATGAAATTATCTCATCTGATTCTCAAAACAACCCTGCAAGGTAGGTGCTAATATTATCCCCATTTTACAGATGGGGAAAATGAGGCAGACAGCATTTAAGTAACTTACCCAGGGTCATACAACTAGTAAGTGCCCGAGAATAAGATTTGAACTTGATAACAGGCCAAGCATTTTATCTACTGTATAGCTGTCTCTATAAGTCTTCCAGGTCATGGTTGTTGGTTGGTCCAGATGGCAAGGTAGATGGCCAGAAGAATAAGATGATAGGAAAGGTATCAGTGATAATGGAAGACTTGGGGATGGGGAGGAGGGAAATATATGTTAATATTAATTTTATAATGTTTATGACTTCATTATATCCCACTTTTGTAGATAAGCATTTTTTTCTAATAACACATAAGTATCTTTTCAATAATCACTACACTAAGTGGTAATGGATAGTTCTGAATAGATACTATTTGAATAGATATTATTTGAATAGATATTTGAATTTGATAGTATTTGAATAGATACTATTCAAAATGCTAAGATAAAGTGTAAAACTTAGATATAAAATCTGGGTATAAAAATGGGTGATACTTCCATTTTATATTTTTGGTAGACTGACTCAGTGGAATATAAGTTCTTAGAGGGTAGAGAGTATTTAATTTTTGTCTTTGCATTCTCAGTGCCTAGCATAAAACAGGTACTTTACAAATGCTTAGTGAATCAAATAAAAACATTCTATTAGCTAGAGAAATGTATTTCTTATTCTCTTCAACTACTATCTTCCCTCTCTAAGAATTTAAAAAGGTAAATGTAAAAATCATGGAAATGGGGAATAAGAGTAAAAAGTCCAGGAGGCCAAAAATATACGTAAATCTAAAACTAAAGACTTTTTTAAAGTAATTTTTTCTATACACAAGTCTTTTTTTTTTTTTACCAGCCCAGTTTTAGCCCTATTTAATTAAAAATGACTTGTCATCATGAACTAGAAGTTATTTGAGAGGTTATATTGTCTAACCTCTTCATTTTACAGATAAGGAACCTGAAACCTGGAGACAAGAATTAACTTTCCTATACCTTCTGACATGAATCTCCACATCCAGGTTATGATAGTGTATGGGATTCTAATGTCACAGGGCTTTCCAGTGAACGACTGTGCTCTTGCCTTGTAATTTGGGGCAATTGAGTCATACTGGAAAGCTATGATTAAGGGCAACATGATGTGTCCTATTACACATACACTTCCTATTTCTATTTTGTTTCATATTACTTCATCATTTAAAATGCATCTAAAATGATTGAATAAGTGTTCAGTGTTACTGAGAGTATATTATCTCAGCTGTGCTGCTCTGGTTCATATTTCTATATAGGAAGCATGTCAACTATTAAGAATGTTAATGCTTATTTAAGTGAACATTCATTTAGCATTCTAAAATCATAAATTGTTCCCATAAAGCATTTTCTTTGAAATGGAGGGGGTGGGGTAGGTAATGTGGGTAATAAAGCTTTCCCAACCTTTAATAGTGCTCTTGGTTCTGCATATGTTTGTGGTTTTCTAGCAATGAAATATGAGGTCCCAAGAAGAATGGAACAAACAGTTGACTTGAAGGGACATGAAGTTTCAATGTACAAATTTGCCCTCATTTTCAATAGCAAACACTAGAAGTTCTTTAGTGAAGAGATGGTATACAGTGATTGTATCAGTCATTTAAGATGCTCTGTTAAGTTCAATGTGACTTATACTTCTACATAATTCTCCATTATCTTCAAAAGAAAGCTTAAGTCAGATCTGAGGAGCAGAAACCCCAGTTCCATGAACCTAGATGACCACTAGATTGAAGCGATGGCCCTAGAATAACAGAGTATTGATAATTCTGTATAACTGATACACTGATAATACTGCTAGGTTTCCTCCCCTCCACATCATTTGTTGGGGCTCCTTGAGAACATCACTTTATCTGTAAGTCACATATATCTTCTACTCTCCTTCTAAGGTTGTAACTCCTTTTGCTTCTTCCAAGATGATAGGGTATTGAGTTATGTCATGACTGAACATGATTTCACCACTATAGGGAACTCCTTTTACCAAATCAGATCAAACCTGTTCTGCAACTTATAGTTTTAGAGAGTTATCTGGGGGCATTAAGAAGTTAAGTGAAATTGGCTTCCAGAGGTCAGTCTAGAGCCTCTGGACCTTCAGTCCCTGTTACTATTAAACCATCAAGCACATTAGAGCCAGAACATTCTTCCTAAAATACTGCCTATGTCATGAGATCATAGATTTAGATAAAAGAGATTTAGAAGCCATTTAACCCAACCCTCTCATTTTACAGATGAAGCAACCAAAGCAAAGAGAGGTTAAATGACTTGCCCAGGATCACACAGCCAAGCCATGTGTCAGAGGCTGGACTTACTGTCTATCCCTTGTACAACATAATGTACACACAATATAATGATATTAAGATTAACAAGTATACTGAATATAAAGAATATATAGAATTATATGGATTATACAAAGAAATCTAAAAATATCTTTGTGAAATAAATGCCAAGTGAAAAAACCAGAATCAGAAAAACAGAATATACATTATGACCATAATTGGACTTATTAGCCTCAAAGTTCACTTCCAGCTCTAAACCTATGATTCTATTATCTGTTAAAGAAGAAAATGAATGAGAATAAATAATAAATCTTAATAGAAACCTGGAGTGACTAAAAAGTTATGATATTTGCTGGAATTCAATGAACTACATATAAATGCAATATAAATTAATTTATATCATGCATTAACATTTATTTGTAACCCAAGCTTTTCTGAGCATGCCCAGTTTATTTACTATGGAGCCCACTGTCTTGCCTACCATGTGGGTAGGGACAGCTTCCTTTGATTGGCTGCATGTCTCTTTAAAACTGGTGGGACTGAGCTTTCACTATCCTTTCTATCCCCAGCTTGGATGCGATAAACTGAATTATTGAGAGAGGAAGGAACCTAGTAGTGATATTGCTATTATAGCCCTTTGGGCATAGTTCCAAATTGCTCTACTGAATGGCTGAATCAGTTCACAATTCCACCTACCAGAACCAATTTTTTAAAATGGTTCTAATTCTAAGCATCTCTGCTTATAAAGAGATAAGCGTTAGATGAAGACAGAAATCCTTCCTGCCTTTGAAAATGTATCTTATCTCTGCCCCCCCCCCAAATTGTTTTCAGTAGGAAAAAAGTGGTTTTGGACATGGGGTGAAACATTATAAATGCAAGACAACTCAGAGACAAAAAGGTTAACTCTCATATCTATTACCCATCTCTGCAAGAAGTTTATATGAAACATCTATCCAGTCAAAACCAACATGCTCTTTTCCTTGAACTATCATCCAGGTTTTTCCAAGAAGACCTTTGGATTGCATGTTTGTCTTGGAATGTCCTTAGAAAGCTCTGTCAATGATTAGACATCAGAATAAAATTCCCAGAGTACATTCAAATAGCAGAGGAAAAAAAATGAGGGAAAAGCTAGTCAAACTTCATTTTCTTTCCTTGTGCCTTTGTCTCTTCCTTCTCCTCCACTTCTTCGGAAATCACCTGGATCTCCAAAGTTTCCCTGGCCTCTACCACCAAAACCCTCTTGGTCCATTCTAACACCACCACCACCACCACCACCATTACAATTCCAAAGATATCCGGAGTTTAGCTCAGTCCAGAGTTACTTTGTTTCCATCAACTTCCCCATCTTCCAGGGCCTCTTTCATACCATTTTCTTCTGAGTTAAAACCACAAAACTGAACCCTTTAGATGTCCCAGGCTCCTTATCTGTGTCTATCCTGGCACCAACAAAGTTGTGAAATGAATCTTTCAATATTTCTTCTGTTGTGTCTTTGTAATGGCAAGCAAAGCAGTACTTTGCTTGTTTCAGCTATTCAAGTCCCTCTGAGCCTTGCCCTTAATTGTATCAAGAGTCTTTGTTGGAAACAGTTTACATTCCGTTTCCCTTAATAGGCATAAGGGAATTTAGAGACCTTTTTTACCCTTAATAGGCCTAACATAATCATATGGAGCCCATGGTGGGAGGAGTTTGTCAAAAGAATGAAACAGGAAGGAGCAGAGCAGAGAAAAGCTCAAGCAGAGCTAAGAGACAGAATGTGATGTCAGCACTCTGTTCTGTGTTGATGTTACTTTGTCAGACAGAAGCATTCTATTGATTTGCATGCTTTGTCAGATAGAAGCACTCTGTTGATCTGTGTTAGTGTTACTTTGTCAGACAAAAGCATTGTCTGTTGATTTGTGTTGATTTCTCAGATAAAAAGTGAATTGAGATGAATATTGTTGTAGCTCTGTTAAGCTTAATGTGTATAAATATTATTATAACTCCGTTAAGCTTTGTTTTCCTAGAAGACTGTGAAGAGAAACTTCAGAGAGCTTGGAATGGAACAGTCCCAGTGAGCAGAGATACAGAACAGGAGTGGAAAGTTGCCTATGTATGAATCCAGGCAAGAGCTGGGAGTAGTCAGCCCATGGAGGTGGAGCTGTGGGATTTGGAAGTCAGCTTGAGTTAAGATGAACAAGGACTTTACTTGGATACTCTGTATTGATTTATGATATTTCAACTTACTGTGACCTAGGGGTGGATCCTGTTTGTACTTTCTGCTACTCCTTAAGGATGATTGTCTTAAGGAAGATTGGAAGCCAGTCTCTAGTCAAGATGAAAGAGTACTTGGATACTTTGTATTGACTGAGGAGACTGTAACTTACTGTGACCTAGGGGTGGATGGTGTTAGTATTTTCTGTTACCTCTTAAAGATGACTATAAGATATACTGAATGATATGCTTTAAGACTTTGTACAAACCCACTTAGCCCACTATAACCAGAAGGTCTCAGACCAGACCAGGTTTCACAAATCTGACAAAGTAGATGAGGTTTGGAGTTGGGTCGTCTGGAAAGAATTCAGGGGGCAGAAATTCTCCTACTCTATTGGGGTCTGGAAGAGTTGGACATGACTGAATAACAGCTTTCAATGCCAGGCTGTAAAGCCAAGCATGAGCATCTTTCCAAAGGACTGCTGCTGTGAACAGCTTCAAGGTTCTGAACACATAGTATAGTGAAATCTCTACTTATTCAGCAGTAAACTAAAGCAAAACATTCACAGAAACCAAAGTACAGCATTCACACTGTTATAACATAACAAGTTATCACTAAAGTGGCCACATAGTTTTAAACAAAAGATATCATTCAGTAATTCCTTAACTCAATCATCCTTAAGGAAGGGACACAAAGTACAAAGGTCAAAGTTCTCCACCCCTAGGTCACACTGTCTTAAACTCTGTCAAAAAGTCTTCTTTCTTCTTAATTGGAGATTAGTTTCAAATCATCCTTAACTCAATCATCCTTAAAAGGTACAAGGTACAGAGGACAAAGTTCTCCCACCCCTAGGCCATGGTAAATCATGATCTTTTCAGTCAGCATTAAGTATCCAAGGAGAGGTCTTTTCATCTTGACTAGGCTGGCTCCCAAATTCCATGGTTCTTCTTCCATGGGTCTAGCTCCTGCCTGAATCTACCCAATTGTCACCTGAATTCACAGATAGGCAGCTTTCAGCTCCTCATCCCTCTCCTCGTCCAGTTCCATATTGAAGCCCACAGTGTCCAGTCCACCTCAAGTCCTTCGAAGTTTCTGTTTCTGGGAAGACAAAGTTTAACAAAACCACAATAACATTCATTCACATTGCCAGCACCGTCATTAATTCACTATCTGCCTGTGAAATCAACACAGACCCACCAACAAGGTCTGAGAACTCAACACACATCATCAGTATGGTCCCAGGACCTCTGAAACCCTCCTCCAGAACTTCTGCAAACAGACAACAAGAAAATCCTCTTTCAGGGCTTTCAGTAAGGTCCTAGGGCTTTGTACAAAGTATCACAAACAAAAATAAACACAGACAGAACAGACAAACAGAGTGCCAACCTCCACAACCATTCCCCTTCTCAGTTCTGCTCTCTCCAAGCTTGGGCTTCTCCTTAAACGTGGTCATTAGCTCCCCCCTGCTCTGCTCCTTCCTCTTGTTTCAGTTTAAACCCAGGAACACCAAAAACTGTTGAGGTAGGGGCTTTGCCCACCTAAAAACTGTTGGGGTTTCATGATGTGTTGTGGTGGAACTGTCTCAAAGAACTCAGAATCAGACCACCTCTAATCCAAGTATTTATTGGGATTGATGCTTCATGGGCTAAATTCCAAGAAGAACCAGCAACTTTAGAGAAAGCAAGATAGATTTTTATAGGGTAAAGATGAAATTACATAACAGAAATTTACATAGAAGAGAGGAATATCATTAATATTAAAAAGGCAGGAGGAGTTTGTTAAGGGATTAGGTAATGGAAGAGAGGGAGGGGTCCCATCTATGGCTTGGTAGTTAAACATTCTGGTCATTCTGCCCTCCAACTGGCTAGCTATTGTGGTCCTGTCTGGTCAAGATGGATGATGTGATTTTGATTGAATACAAGAACACACCTATTTCTGTAGGAATGGGTCCAGGGGCAGTGACCA